>BLKR01008404.1:0-20233 GCA_011170035.1 Teleogryllus occipitalis
AGCAACAGATACTGGGGCATTTGTAATGAAAGCGCACAGGAATAATTTGCCTCGGTCAGAAACGAACTCGGGGTTGGCCGTGGGAAACGAGCACGCTCAGCAACGAGCCACCGAGGGAGGCGATGTACTAAATAACATCAAGAAATAATGTTTACTGCGCTAGTAGTAAACTAGGTTTAATTCTAGATCGTGACATTCGTAAATTATGCGAACTGTTTCGTAAAACACTATATTTTACCAACACGACTGATTGATTGATTGATTTTTTCGTGTTTCCGGGCACGTCAACTGCTTTGGTCATTAGTCCCGTGAGTGTAGTGCATGTTTTCCTCGGAATATGGCGGTGATCTTCCCCCGCTGGATGGCGAGATCCGGCGCCGACCTACCGTCGGCTAGTGGGATTTCCCCCTAACCAGGACTCTCCCACCTGCGGGGCACCGCCCCAGCCGGGTCAAGCTCTAGGCTCCCGTCCGGTCTCCCGGAATATGTGGTAGTGTAGTTCATGTTAGTGTAAGTGTGTGTGTGTGTAAGGGGAGAGGATAGGACAAGGAAGAGGAAGGACAGATCGCGCGCGGTCCGTGGCCCGTTTGGTAGGGTACTGCTCCGGCATTCGCCTGGTGTTGATCGGAGACACCACGGAAAACTACTGATCAGGGCAGCCGGCCGCCAGAATTCTCCTCCAGACAGCGACTAAATTTGACCAAGCTGAAAAGCTAGTGTCGAAAATCCTGCCGCCGTCAGGACTCGAACTTAGGACCTCCCGGTCAGAGGCGCTGCAGTGACATCAGTTGATGCACTGAGCTACCGCTCCCGGTTCCAACTCGATTTTTATCACTAAGTATATTATGGTCTTAAAGATCCAATGAAACATCAAAACGCCGTCATGTAAAACAAGTTTCCTTCTTTTCTCTCAACATTCAATCAAGAATCTATTTTCCTGACACTATAATGTTTGTGTGTTTAAGTATCCAAGATATTGCTTCGTAGAATGCACCTTCGCTTGTTGTTGATAAGTAGGACATTACTAACAATGGCGCATCGTGTTCATTTAATAAATTTCTAAACAATATTGATCGAGAATTCGAAGCTCCCTTTGTTCTCTTACTAGGTAAACTATCCCGCTGTAGTTTCCCGTTCCCTGATCGTCTTCATCTGATTCTGAAGTAACCGTTTACTTACTATGAACAATGGAGTGATAAAAATGATCTTGTTTGACAAAGAAATTATTTTATTATAGTATGTGCTTCTGACTATGATAGTAGTTTGATGACGTCATAATTCACAATCAACGGTGCAATTTTTACTCACTTTTCCATGAGATCATTTTTAGAATGTTTTTGCTTTCTTCGTATAAATAAATATTGCCAATAATTTGTATATATGGAAGGTATGTGGAATAATTTAAGAAATATATGTTCTTATTGTTTATATTGAATGTAAATTATATCACTAAATTTAAATGGTTTAATTGACATTTATAAAATGTTGATATTTTTACAATTTTCATTTAATTACCTTTATATTGACCGTAATTTTTTTATCAATACTACGTGGACAATAATTTAATTCTTCTAATGTTATTAAGCTGTTAAGAGACTTAAAAAAAATTAAAGATTAATCTATTCTTGCTTCTTTCACAAATAAGTCCCCTTGGATGCCGTGATTGATAGTTAAAGAAGGCGTAGAACAAGTAGATCGAGCTCCAAATGAAATATGAATTTTTTTCGGCTAATATCACATTCACGACAATGGTAATTCATGTTCAGTCAACAGTCGTTCTAACAATAAAATCATATGTATTGTTGGTGAGAATTCATAAAGAAGTTCTGTGACTGCTTTAAATTTAAATGTAGAACATGATAGTAATCACATAGCTTACAATAAATATTCTTGATTCTAAGTTGCTAATAGTGTAATTAGCAACTTAGCTAATGAATAAATTATGGTACTGTATTTTACATCATTTATGCCGATATTCCCTTGAATCTTTCACAACCTCTAATGCGCTTCTGGTTCACGCTTTCCGTGATTGAATATTACTTGATGATGATTGGATTTTCGATTTCCAGAATTGCCCATCAAATCTAGTACTTTCAAGAATTAAAACTTGGATAAAAATTATACAACTTTAAAATTATTACATTGATTTTTCAGAAATATATTCAAAAGGTTCCCTCCATATCACACTGTACACTGTTTTAATAAATATTTCTTAATCATGATTCCTATTTATGAAGTAAAATTTTAAAATATATTTTCGAAAGAAATAATTGAAAATTTACTATAAATTCTACAAATAGACTTACAAAAACCTAACAGAAATGTATTAATGAATAACTTCATAGATCATGTGTTAAAGAATCACCTTTCCTATCAGTGAAATAAAAATTAAAAATTTATTTTCGAAAGAAATTATCATTGAAAATTTACATTGAATTCTGAAATAGGTCTTACTTAAATCTAATAGATAATATGTTAAAGTCTTACTTCAATCCTAGAGATAATGGGTAATTAGAAAGTGTTAATCAAAACTCTTTAGACGTCTACTTAAAAATATAGAAATGAAGGTAAAGAATTGTTATTTGAAATACATAAAAATAATAAAAAGTAAAATTTCAGGTTGTCTTTCCAGAGAAGCAACGTGGTCTTCTTAATTTTAAATATAAGAGATGTACTATGTTTCTTTCTGGTAACCCAACTTTTGTACGATAACAAACCCAACATTGTACCCCATAAAAACGCAGCAGGTGCTCGCAGGCGGAATCGAATTAGAGAAACCGCCACTCTGGGCCCATATCTGCCCCTCACCGACTTCCTTGGTCTCGAGACACGTCGCGGCGTGACGGGAGTCAGAAGCAATCAAGAATTCCCCTTCTGGGGCCACTTGGGATCGATCCATACGAAGAATACGTCGCCAGCCCTCCCCGCCCCACCCCGCCCCGCCCCACCCCGCCCCCGCAGCCGCGCGACGTCAAAGCCCCACACGCCACCCACTCGCCACGATATGTTGGGGGCCTTGACGTCCGCGGCCGTCTGGCATGCGAGCGTCCGGCGGCATTCGCCTCCCCGGTCTGGAGACGGCGGTTTTACCAAAGAATAGACCGGGAGCGGTAGCTCAGTGCATCAACTGATGTCACAGCAGCGCCTCTGACCGGGAGGTCCTAGGTACGAGTCCTGGCGGCGGCACTGGCTTTTCAGCAAGATCGAATTCAGTCGCTGTCTGGAGGAGAATACTAGCGGCCGGCTGCTCTGATCGGTAGTTTTCCTTGGTTTATACGATCAACACTAGGCGAATGCTGGAGCAGTACCCTAACAAACGGGCCACGGACCGTGCGCGACCTGTCCTTCCTCTTCCTTGTCCTATCCTCTCCCCTTACACACACACTAACATGCATTACACTACTACGTATTCCGGGAGACCGGTCGGGAGCTTAGAGATTGTCCCAGCTAGGACGGTGCTCTGCTGGTGGGAGAGTCCTGGTTAGGGGGAAACCCCACTAGCCGACGGTAGGTCGGCGCCGGATCTCGCCATCCAGCGGTGGAAGATCACTGCCATCTCCCGAGAAGAAACATGCACTACACTAACGGGACTAATGGCCAAAGCAGCTGATGCGCCCGGAAACACGAAAAATTAATCAATCAACCAAAGAATAGCTCTCTCAACAAGCGTAGCTATAAAGAGATTATTTTTTATATGAAATATTTTCGGGAGTATAGAGAAAGAAACCATCTTAAAAAGTAATAAAAATATTAAATATTATTATAAACAATTTTCAGGTTTCTCACACACATTTATTACCTCGCCAAGTAGCGACACATGGGTATTATGTTAACTGTTGTATATTTATACAATATATCAATAAATAAAAAATAAAGTAGAAAATAATTAAATTTCTTCTCAGTAAACAAAATGTCATTCAAGATAATGTAATAAATTATGACTTTTAAATACGGTATTTCCATACTCTGGAATTTGCATACATCACCGGCTGTGGTCTGCCTACGTTTCAAACAGGAGCAGATCCGGCCGATCTTTTTTTTTTGTTTTTTTTGGAGGGGAGTCGTAGACTTTTGTGAAATAAGAAACCTATTTCTTATTATTATTTTGAATATTATTTTTGTACTGTAGATATGATACTGTAATATATTATTCAAATAATTACATTATTCGAATATAAATAAATATTTAAATAAATTTTGCCACATAATAAAAAAAGAAACCGAAAACTCTAGGTCGTTTTTTTGGGGGGGGGACGGCATGGCCCCCATACCTCCCCTAGATCCGCCAATGATTTGAAAGTCCCACACGCTACCCACTCAGTACAGCCACCACTACCACGAAATGTTAGGATCCTGACGTTTGCCGTCGTACAATGCGAGCGTACGGCGGCATTCACCTCCCCAGATTGAATCGGTTGTTTTTTCGAAGAACAGAATTCTGAATACGGCCGTGTTATGCAGAAAGAATCCAATTTCAATATTATAAAAATTGAGATTATAGTTTTTTTTTTCCTGTTATCCATTCATCCTAAGAAAAAAACTGATGTAAACAAACTGCAGAACTTTTTGCTCCATACTACGCTTCTGATTAGGCAACTCCTAATGCATTACTTTCGAAGACGCGAGCAGCCTACCCCGCTAATTCAAATGGAATTAGAGCTGTCATGCAAATGTCCCATTCGTGCAACTACTTCATTTATAATAAGTCTGCTTCAGGAAGTGGTTCGATCTCCTTCATGTCTGATAAAGATGATTCTGTTACGGAAGAAGAAACACTAGTAATTCAACAATGATGTTGCTTAGAGAGTCCATCTCCCACATATCTGATTCTTCTCCTTGTACAACATGTGTCACTGCACTCTGCAAATTTTTAGCGGTCACTTGAATCAATGCAACTTCGAGTAATTACGAACATTCTTGAGTTTAAATGTTTTATTGTTGCATGCCAAGTACCCCTTTACTTGACTCCATAGCAGTTCGATAAGGTTCAATATTCAGTGGTAAGATGGCAATTGCAAAATTGCAAAACCTTGCTCTGTCGCTAGTTCATCAATGACGTACTTCTCAAAATCTGATCAATACTTTTACGTCATTATGAGAAGCTTTGCCTTCACAAAACTTGGGTCCAACTGTTCATCCCTTTCCCACAACCACTCAGTGATGTCTGTTTTACGCCAAGATTTGTTAGGACGGTGTACCTGTTTCACACAGTGATACGGTCTGTGTTCACACTGCGAACACACTGATTTTTTTAATAAGAGAAGAACATTCACGTACCAGTCTTTAAATAACTCATCAGTCATTTCATCATTATAATCGCCGACTTTTCGGGATTCAAATATAAGTTGTTTTCTTTAAACAAATACTTTTTCGCTGCCAATGTATGTAACAATCAATCTCCTCCCTTTCTTGTGGGATGTTTCAATCCAATTGATAAACCTGCTTAGAAAGCTTGATTTTTGTCTTTCACTGTTAAATCAGTCCCCACTTCTTGTATGCCCTTCTGCAACCCAAGTTTCATCCTAGTAATACATTTTCTTATTTTGCTCACGGTAATGCTGAGTTTTTCTCAGATTGCGTCTCCACAAAATGATGCGATCCCTGTCTTCAGTAAGATATCGTCTCCCTCTTCTTTGAAACACGAAACAGGGTGTTGGCAATACATTGTATAAATTGGTTCCGAAGTTCTTGATCACTGTTCACAAGCTGCTACAAGTTCCCAAGCATCATTAATTCGTTTCTCAAGAGAAAAGGAATGCACTTTTGATCTAAGTACACTGACCTCACAGTTGCGTATGTTTTAGTCACAGGTTTGTTTCATTTTCTTTTCTTCTCTGGTGTTTTGTAGTTGCCCCTTGACAGTGAGCTCTTTCCTGAGTTTCAATACGCTGGCAACGGATATTCCAGTGAACTCTACAGCAAGTTCAGCGATTTGCTTTACAGATTCCGATGCAATAACGAACTGAAAACCGGTAGCGGTAGCTCAGTGCATCAACTGATGTCACTGCAGCGCCTCTAACCGGGAGGTCCTAGGTTCGAGTCCTGACGGCGGCAGGATTTTCGACACTAGCTTTTCAGCTAGGTCGAATTCAGCTGCAGTCTGGATGACAATTCTAGCGGCCGGCTGCTCTGATCGGTAGTTTTCCGTGGTTTCTCCGATCAACACCAGGCGAATGCCGGAGCAGTACCCTACCAAACGGGCCACGGACCGCGGGCGATCTGTCCTTCCTCTTCCTTGTTTTACTCTCTCCCCTTACACACACACACACTTACACTAACATGCACTACACTACCACATATTCCGGGAGGGAGCTTAGAGTTTGTCCCGGCTGGGGCGGTGCCCCGCTGGTGGGAGAGTCCTGGTTAGGGGGAAACCCCACTAGCCGACGGTAAGTCGGCGCCGGATCTCACCATCCAGCGGGGGAAGATCACCGCCATCTCCCGAGAAAAATTACATGCACTACACTCACGGGACTAGTGAACAAAGCAGTTGACGCGCCCGGAAACACGAAAAAATCAATCAATCAATCAATCAACGAACTGAAAACGTCCAGAACGATGCGCTTTTCGACACTTGGAAGAAATTTTCCACTCTTGGGTTTAATTATTAAAGGGCCAGTCACTCACATTCATCGAACTGAGTAGCATGGCCTCGCAGGCCGATCGGCGGCGTGTCGCCGCGGTCCCACGAGCCGCGTCCCACGCACCTGACTCATATCAGTCAGCACGTTCGTGAGCTGAAATGTCAGAGGCTCATAACTAGTGTGACGTACTAGGATGAAAACCACAGACGACTGTTCTCATTGATATATACAATATATTTACAGAATATTTACAATTAATGTACAAAAATTATAATACAAAAATCTAACCCCTTTCAGTTCTCTTAGCCGCGAAACCCCGCGACCGTCCCCTAGGCCTCGCCCAGAACCACTGCTTCGGAAGCAGCAAAAAGCAACGCGAGGTGCGAAGCTGTCGGTCATAGAGTCCCGTAACTACACCAGTTACATGGCTTGTCGCCAAACCGATCTTCGACCCGAAGATCACGTGCAATGATAGCACTGGAGATACCTCTCGTCTTTCGACACCCAGCGTATCCCGCGAGGCTCCTGTCGGCGAGGCCTTAAATATCCGACGGCTCGCCCCCACCCTACAAGCAGCGGGCGTCATACGGCTCGCTGGCCAGCCTTTCCAGAGCTGCAACCGACATCTCTTAAACTCGCCCCCGCGCGCGTCCTTTTCAAGGAAATTCCAGCCGGGATTCCAAGGGCTTTTCCAACCGGCGCAGCGTGGCGCCGCCGTACTCCACCCCCATCCACGTCCGGCTTAGCGCGGGTTTCGCCGAAGCGGCCCGACGCACCGGCGCCGGACCAGGCGACGCTACACTAGACATCGGATGTTTAGGCACTAAAAAATCGTCTTTTAGGCGCCTAAAAAGGCACTGAAAATGTTAAGAATAAGGAGAAAAAAAGTCACTGTCATAAGTTACATACACAATAAAATGAAAAATTGTAATTATTGTCTATATTATTTTGTAAACTGAAATGTACAAATCAAGTTCGTACATTTTAATGTAAAACTATGTTTACATATTTACAACTCTTCTACGATTTATTATTAATAGTTTCCATTAACCAGTAATATTTGCATGTTACCAGTAACTTTTGAAGGATCACAATTTCAAATTTGCGACTACAGGGAGATCAAATCAGTTTGAATGCGGAGATGGATATCTGAACGATGTGACCGGTATATATTTTAGAAGTCCAACAGGAGCAACACTGAAATCTTCCAGGAATTTATATTTATTTCCACTTAAAATTTTGGTACCCTCGGTGTATTGTCAATCGACCATGTTCTCAGATAATGGCTGGTATTTATGAAATAGGGAAATGGAGAAAAATCAGTTGGTATACTTTCAGGAATTTTCCTGTATTTTAAAATACCAAGACGTGAATTGAAGGTTGAATGGTCACGCTGGACCATCGCCGATTTTCCGATATCTTAACATTGTGTAATAATAAATAAAGAGGCAAAAAAGTCCTAAAAAGGTATTTATGCAAAAAAAGGCATTGATGCTAAAATAAGCAAAAATAAGCATTATAAAACTTTGTCATATGTCATCATTTGTCAAGATTCCTGCACATATATTATTAGCCTTTAAATAAATTCACTAGATTAAAATAGGCATTTCCCTAAACATCCCATGTCTACTCATAACCTTATCGCCCAGCTACTCGTATGCAGTTTACAATCGTCTCCTTTTTGCAGTAGTTTGCAGTAGTTGCAGTAGTTTGACGATGCCATTGCAGTAGTTTTGACGATGGTTTAATTTAACAAATTATTGCAGATAAATTAGTTCTTATGTAGAGGATATTTACTTTAGCGTCAGGATCCCGACAGCAGCAGAGAGCGTACTGAAAACCAATAAGAATCATCCAAACACACGTGTATTTGTTTACATCAGGTTTTTCCACGTGAACGGATAATTGACATGATTCTACCCAATGCAGAAAAATCCTCCTTTAACCATACTGGCCCCAAATAAGGTATTTTCAGTCTTCTTTTACCGTCTAGAAATTATTTCATATCTAACTCATTAGAAGAAGTAGGTTTTGAGCTTCTAAAAAAGGTGATTTGGTTATCCACTGGAGGCTTACAATGGTCAATATTTGTGTTCAATGAAAATTCCTATGTATTATGGTATGGTTTTAAGAAAGATTATTGTATTGTAGCACATACTATTTCAACATAACGTTGATTTTCAGTGCAAAATTTTAACTTCCTAGTTCTTACCATTGCTGTAAAAAGTGCAAAGACCATGAGTTTTGAAAAACAAAACTAACAAAATAGTGTTGTTTCAACCCACTTTTGCAAATGAGTGTTTTTATGACGTATTCAAAATATACATTACAGAAAAGGTTGGACCGGGACCATGTTTTTAAAAACAGCTGATGTAGTATAGTTAGTTATTACCATACTAATACAAAATACGAACGTTTGGTGTACGATGAAATGTTAGTGGAAAGGGACGATAGAAGCCGAGTCCGGCATTTTGAAATTAATACACCCAAGACATTTTTGTGCAAATTTTCTACAATAGTTCTTAGTACGAACTCACATAAAATGACCAATTATGCTTTAGATCTTTCCTAATATTCGAGGTGGTGGTAATTTTTTTTGTCGCACCTATTTTTTGAACGTTGAATTAACCACTTGGATTGTGTGACCGCTACGTGTTTGTGCTGCACGTACGGCAAAGTCTATTGTTGAACGCGTACCGCAAAGAAACATTTTCCATCTATAAAAAGGGAATGTAAGTACTAATTTCCATGCATGAGTGCAGAAGTCGTGTGTTTAGACATCCACAAGTAAAAGCGGTTCTTTCAGGGTGTTGACAGCGCGCTAAAAGTTCATTTTTAAACACTAGTGCTAAAACTGAGACGACGCTCAAATGTGAATGCAACAAAGAAAACAAAATACTTTCTGAACGCATCAGCTATTACTTACTTTAGTGTATTAATAATGATTTGTGTATTTGATTTGAAATAAAATGAAAGGTCAGTGAAGCTGACTAAAAAATAGTTTATGACACGCGTGGTAAAAGTGGTTTCATTTTGCTAATAAGATTGCGCCACCCGGCTTATCGGCCTCGTGTCATTTCCTACTTGCTAAATAATGTCAATTTTACTACTCGTGTAATAATAAACGTTTTGAATTTTGGAACGTCCTGCACTATCACTAGGCTAGAGTAGGCTTCCCGCAGAGTACTATTTCTTTTTTTTTCAATTTATTGTCTTCCTGTTCAACATACATGTTTTTCATAGCTGAAAATAGAAACATACATAACTTTTAATTTATTTCCTAACTGTGGGTGCACTGGGTGGGTACGTCAGTAGTTTTGGTTTATTTTAATAATTTTATCATAAATTTAAATCAAAGAGAATGTTATGGGATTTTTGATATTTTGTACCAACACACACAGATTTGTCCGCCCTTCAAAATCAAATTGTGTTGCCAGGCATGAAAATCATTATGCGGGAATGTGAGATCATATGCTATTTGCAGGAGACGCTTATTGACTTTCACTTGCTCAAAGTAAAAACCTACAACTGAATTGATTTATTATGTAGTTTCCGGCTTGTGGTCCCAAAACTGCATGTTATATCCCTGGAGGTAGCGGTATTTCTCGGCACTAACTTTCATATCGCAGAGTATCCCCCTCCGGGTATCTCCATTTCAGAGGGCCTTACAACAGCTGCGACTTACTGTTTACGCCTGAGTGATCTCCCTACATGAGGGTCAAGTTGTGCATGCATAACATAACGCGTGTAAGTGTGTCTGTGTGTGTGATTCTTTGTGGGATGTTTGTGTGATGGATACGTTGAGAGATGTGCAAGGATGAAAAAGGAAAAATTGCGCGTGGCCAGTGGTCCGTTTGAAGCATTGCTACAGTATTCTAAGAAACCTCCTATAACTCCTCATCTGAGCACCCGGCCGCTAGTTTCTTTGAGATTTTTTGTTAACATTTGATACGTATTGCTAAACTAATATCTCTCAGAATTTATATTCGGGCACACCTTTAGAGTTCTCCAGAGTCAGTAATGTTTGTTTGTTTTTAAAATTATCTTTATATATATACTTATATATAACACCTCCTCTCTCTATGCTCCTACTCTATATATATATATTACCCTTGGCCTCTATATATATGCCTGCTCTGCTCTCAACCACCTGCCCCATATACTCTTTTTTTCCCTCCCTTTCTTTCTCCTTTCTTTTCACTGTTATTTATTTTAACTTGCTCTATGTTGAAGAGTATGCATGTTTTCCCTGGTTTTCCCCGGTCGCAACCCAGGCAAATGCTGGGACGTTGTATTCTTGTCGCGTTTGTGAGCCCGGGGGCATGACATCTGTAAGTTGTTTTATTTACTTATTACTAAGTATTATTATTTACTTGTTTTTATTTACTAAATGTATCTCTGAATTCAATTCTTATCTATAAATTTATGTATTACGTGGTTAGGCGGAAGAAAGGGCCTGGTGGCCCGAGTCGC
Organism: Teleogryllus occipitalis; assembly: GCA_011170035.1. Classification (NCBI taxonomy): domain Eukaryota; kingdom Metazoa; phylum Arthropoda; class Insecta; order Orthoptera; family Gryllidae; genus Teleogryllus; species Teleogryllus occipitalis. The sequence continues at coordinate 11,058 of BLKR01008404.1, forward strand.
GCCACATAAATAAAGTTATTATTATTATAATAGTTTCTACAAATTAAGCTGGATGAAGTCATCAGCTGATCATAGTTCTTGCTCAAGATCTTGATCACGTTCTTGCTCTTGTATAAGAGAATTCCCCCATTCATCATCCCATCAAATTCCCGTCTTGTGGTAAAATTGCGTGAGAGTGCGAGTTCACCTCAAATGGGCTAAAGTCGGAGATCGCCGTTTGCAGGATGGGAGTGTGAAACTCGCAACCGAAGGTGGTTGAGCCGTGGGCGCGCGCTCGGCCTACATTCGGTCGAGTTATGCTCCCGCGTTTGACATTTGAGATGGAGAGGCGAGGGCCCTCGCATGCAATCACGCATAGACCAGAGGGCGCGGGTGCGTACGGGAAATGAGAGACGATTGCTGAGAAGTTGGCTGCCAACCGCGCGTTTTTCCTGTTCCTTATATTACGGTAGTAATGCAGGCGAACATCAATACGGTAGACCGTACAATCTCTTAAGTACAGGTTTTGGTAAGTTGATTTCGAATGTTAACATATTGCGGGGTTAAATATACAAAACTAATAGTTAGTGGGTACGGGCTTTGTTTTAATAATCGTTGTGGTACAATTTTTAATTAAAATGAAACAAAAAATTCATCTTATCAAAAATACACACTAATTTACCGCGATAGTTTTGCAGACAATGTGGCCATGCTGGTAAATTGTGATAGATGCGCTATTGACCATTACTGTGTCTATAAAATGTACAAGAGTACAATAAAAATTCTAGTATAACAACCGTAAAACTGGAAACAAAAATTGAGGATATAAATGGATTGAGGAAAACTGGAAAACAAAATTGAGGAATTCTGGATTTATTGTTTGAAGGTTTATATTGTAAAAATATTATAAAATAATAAACTAAATTCTTATCGTTGTTATAGCTTTGAAATTGGAATCATTTTTTAATAGAACGAGAGTTGAACCGGACAGTGTAAGAACAGGAATCACAACAAACAAAAATAAATATTATATTATAACAAACAAAAATGTTACATTAACTACGTTGAATTCTATCTTGCAATTTCCAATCGAACAATTTCATTGGTACTTTTCTCCGAATTAATTGCAGGGCGTACAGTGATAAAATAATTGAAAAACCTAGATAGACAATGCTTCATATATCGTTTTCAACATATTTATTTAATTATTCTTTTTGTAATAGTATGATCGATCAGTGCAACACTACAAACTATTTGAAGACTTATATTAGTTACAATTCTGAACTAACTTATCGAGCGTTCTATCTATCAAGGGGAGAACCTTGGCGTTAAATATCTTGATTTGTATATATTCTTAAAACGTCATGAAATGCAAATATACCTTTGATTTTAGTAGTGACGGTTTCATTTGCTGCTAGTTTGTGCGAATATACACTGACATGTTAGATATGTTTTGATTAAGTTGTGCAATATGGAGACTATTTGATTTGTTGTTGGATTAATGTTTAAATATGAATACAATTTGCTTGTTAAGGGGAAGTGCTTATTAGGGGAAATTAGTGTTTAGTATGACATAATTATTTCGCAGAATTTGAAGTTTTTTGTTTGTAGTGTTTGAATTTGCCAATATTGTGAATTCATAGAACATTAGTATGCTGATAGGGTTTTTCAATGATGAGAGATTTTGCATATGAGAGGGGTTTCTGTTTGTTGATGATCTTTATATCTCTCTTTAGATCATCGCAACTCTATTGCATGAGTTTACTAGGAAATTGACCTTCCTCAGCAGTAAGGCTTTCCTTTGGAATGCATCCCAGTGCGACAAGACAAGGATAAAACCATAATGCAAAACAAAAGCAACAAACCACACACTATTCTTGTACTTACCACGTTCTCAATCGTTCTCTCCGTTGTAAATCGAATAATTTCATAATTTTTTTTGCCATACGCATTTGCCCCATGCTCACAGAATATAGTAAGAAGATTATTAAAAATCAGATATGATGTCGCACGGAATTGTAACTATTGCTTTGATAACGCCTCAATTCTATTGGATTAATTATAGTGTTGCATAGTATTGACCTTTCTGAGCAGTACATCTCCATACTAAGATAAGTATCAGTACGAAATATCAATACCAATAGGATACATCGTTATGTGTTAAGTAGGTAACGAGATCGGGCCGGGTATATTAACAACCAGAATCAGAACTACAAACCAAAAATTCTTCTTATATTTTCTGTTTTCAAAAGTTTTCCAAGTTCTGATTCAAACAATTTTAGTTGATTTTTCAGGTTACGTCAACTACGTGTGTCATTATTCCCGTTAGTGCGGTGACTTTCTTATCCCAGGAGGTAACGATGTCAAAATATTTTGAATCAGCTTTTCTCGCACACATGGACCATCAAAGATCGCAGAGAAATCAGAAAATATACATTGAAGATGGCGAGTAAATACATATTGGGTCACGCCACAGTTCATTTGAAACAATTGTGGTTTGGCAGAGCATTCACCTTCCTGAACAGTACAGCTCCCCAGTAGGATGCACTGTTGTGTGATAAATGGGAAACGAGATCGGACCGGGTAAATTAATAACTAGAATCGACACCATAAACCAACATTTTTTTAATATTTTCTTCCTATGTTTTCAAAAGTTTCCAAGTTCTGATTCGAACAATTTTAATTGATTTTTCAGGGTACGTTAACTACATGTGTCATTATTCTCATTAGTGCAGTGAATGTTTTATCCCGGGAGGTGACGATGTGAAAATATTTTGAATCGATTTTTCTCACACACATGCAACATCACAGATGGCAGTGAAATCAGAAAATATATTTTTTTTCACACACATGGACCATCGCAGATCGCAGTGAAATCATAAAATATATTTTGAAGACGGCGAGTAACTACAGCTTAGGTCACGCCACAGTTCTATTGCAACAATTGTAGTCTCGCCGAGCATTGACCTTCCTGAGCCGTACAGCTCCCCAGTAGGATGCGTCGCCGCGCGAGATGGCCGGAGGGCGGGGGAGGAGGGGGCGGTGTTTCTTCGAATCCCCTCCGTCCGCGCTCTCCGCCACCCCTCCCCCTCCCCCTTCCCCTCCCGCCCGCGCCGCGGTGCGCGCCCCTTGATTGTCATTACGCTGAGCTTTACGGCGGTTTTTCCCGCCCCGCGCGCAGCTTTACTGCCTCGCCGATCGTCAAGGCCTCGTCTTTATGGGGCGAGGCGCGGAGCGGAGCGGCGGGGCGGGGCGCGGAGCGGAGTGGCGAGGCGGCGCGCAGTCCGAGGAAAGGGGCGGGGCGCAACGGGGCGGAGAGGGGCGGGTGTGGAGACGCTGGCTGATGGGCGAGGTGCAGTGTGGAGTGAAGTGTCGGGGCGAGATGCGCGCTGTCCAAGGAATGGGGCGGGACGAAACGGGGCGGAGAGGGGCGGGTGTGGAGATGCTGGCTGATGGGTGAGGTGCAGTGTGGAGTGAAGTGTCGGGGCGAGATGCGTGGCACCGAAGAGGCGGGGCGGGTGTAGAGACATGAGGACGGGGAGTAGGGCGTTGAGTGGAGTGGCGAGGCGGCGCGCTGTCCAAGGAATGGGGCGGGACGAAACGGGGCGGAGAGGGGCGGGTGTGGAGATGCTGACTGATGGGTGAAGTGCAGTGTGAAGCGACGTGTCGAGGCGAGATGCGTGGATGGTAGGGGCGGGGCGCGGCGAGACAGGGGGAAGGGACCAAATGAGACGGAGAGGGGCGGGTGTGGAGAGGCTGGGCAACGGGCGAGGCGTGGTACGGAGCGATGTGTCGGGGCGAGATTCGTGGCACGGAGAGGGCGGGGCGGGTGTAGAGCCAAGTGGCCGGGGGGCTGCATCCGGCGTGCAGTTCGAGGCAGAAAGCAGGGCGGGGTTGGAGCGGGGCGGCGTGGGGTGGGGCGGCGTGGGGGTGGCGGCGTGGGGCGGGGCGGGGTGGGGCGGGACGGGGTGGGGCGGGACGGGACGGGGTGGGGCGGGGCCGGGCGGGGCCGGGCGGGGCCGGGCGGGGTGGGGTGGGACAGGGCGGGGCGAAATGTGGCGGAATGAGGCGGGTGTCGAGAGGCTGGGCGATGGGCGAAGCATGGTACTGAGTTACGTGTTGGAGCGAAATACGTGGCACGGAAGAGGCGGGGTGAGTGTAGGGACAAGGAGCGGAGGAGCGGGGCGTTGAGCGGAGTGGCGAGGCGGGGCGCAGTCCGTGGCGCGGGGCGGGGCGGGGCAGAGGGAGGCGGGTGTGGAGATGCTGGCTGATGGGCGAGGCGTGGTACGGAGCGAAGTGTCGGGACGAGATGCCTGGCACGGAAGAGGCGACGTGGGTATAGAGACAAGGCACGGGGGGTGGGACGCGGAGTGGAGTGGAGTGGCGTGGCGTGGCGTGGCGAGTCCCGCCGCTGTTCCTGTTGAGGGATGGGGCGGGGCGGGGAAAAATAGGCCCGAGAGGGGCAGGTATGGAGGTGCTGGACGATGGGCGAGGCACGGTGTGGAGCGACGTGTCGGGGTGAGGTTGGTGGCATGATAGGGGCGGGGCGGGAGTGGAGACAAGGGACGGAGGGGCGAGGCGCGGGGTGGGATGAGGAACGGTGAGGTGGAGCGGGGCGTAGTTCGAAGGGCGGTGTGGAGCGGCGATGCGGGGCGGGGCGAGAAGACACGGGACGGAGAGGGGCGGGTGCGGTTTACGCGGGCCGGGGGGAAGGGCGCCCGTTGGAGATTGACGTGACAGGCCGAGGTGCGAGTGAGCAGGGCAGGGCGGCTGAGACGGAATGATGAGGGATGAGTAAGTAGACAAGAGGCGGTGTGGGGGGCGGGGCGGGGCATCGAAGTTGGCGCGTGGCGGTGTGGTAGCGCGGGGCGAGTGTGTCTCGGGAGCGGGGTGTGTGTGTGGGGGGAGGCGGGATGTGTGGCGCGGGGCGCATTGAGTGGGCGGACGTGGTATGAGGTGGGAGCGGGATGTGTGGTGGAGGGGGGCAGGGTGAGAGGCAGGGTTTGGGGCGGACGCGGAGACGCATGGCGGTGGGGCGAGGCGGAGAGATATGGATCTGCACGAAATGAGGCGACATGTTGTTCGGAGAGAAATGGTACAGGGTAAGATGAGGAGAGATGAAATAAGTGGAAAGAAAGGTAGCAGGCTGGGTCAGCGAGATGTAAAGTTGGACGAAGGCATGCGTAGTGTGAATATTTCGAGTGGAATAGAAAAGCCAACGAAACGAGAGATGATAAGATGAGTGAGGTGTGTGCGGCTGGGACGGTGAGATGTGGAGCTGGACGAATCGAGACGAGGTATGGTTATTTGGAGAGAGATGATAGAAAAGATATGACGTAAGCAGGAAAGGCAAGTAGCGGGCTGGACGGTGAAATATGAAGTCGAAGCGTGAAGAATTGTGGAGGTTTGGTGTGAGAAGGAGGTAGGTAAGGTAAAGAGGGATACTTGTAAGGCGAGAGAGGAAGTGACTGTAGAATGGGGTGAGCTTAGGACGGCGAGTGTGAGATGTGGTGCAAACAGCCTGGTATGGGTAAAATAATGTAGAGAGAGAGGAGAATTAAGGGGGAAAGACGGGTAGTGGAGTAGGGACGCCATAATGTGGGCAGGTCGAAGCAGAGCGCAATGTGATTTTTTGGAATGGAATGGTAGAGGGTAAGATAATATGGTAACGAGAAAAGGGAAGGAGAGATGACTTCCTCTCTCGGTCTCTCTTCCTCTCTCGGTCTCTCTTCCTCTCTCGGTCTCTCTTCCTCTCTCGGTCTCTCTTCCTCTCTCGGTCTCTCTTCCTCTCTCGGTCTCTCTTCCGTTCTCTCGGTCTCTCTTCCTCTATCGGTCTCTCTTCCTCTCTCGGTCTCTCTTCCTCTCTCGGTCTCTCTTCCTCTCTCGGTCTCTCTTCCTCTCTCGGTCTCTCTTCCTCTTTCGGTCTCTCTTCCACTCTCGTTCTCTCTACCTCTCTCGGTCTCTCTTCCACTCTCTTTCTCTCTTCTACTCTCTTTCTCTCTTCCTCTCTTATTCTCTCTTCGTGTCTCTCTTCCTCTCACTCTCTCGTTCTCTCTTCCTCTCACTCTCGCGTTCTCTCTTCCTCTCACTCTCTCATTCTCACTTCCTCTCACTCTCTCGTTCTCTCTTCCTCTCACTCTCTCGTTCTCTCTTCCTCTCACTCTCTCGATCTCTCTTCCTCTCACTCTCTCGTTCTCTCTTCCTCTCACTCTCTCGTTCTCTCTTCCGCTCACTCTCTCGTTCTCTCTTCCTCTCACTCTCTCGTTCTTTCTTCCTCTCACTCTCTCGTTCTCTCTTCCTCTCACTCTCTCGTTCTCTCTTCCTCTCACTCTCTCATTCTCACTTCCTCTCACTCTCTCGTTCTCTCTTCCTCTCACTCTCTCGTTCTCTCTTCCTCTCACTCTCTCGATCTCTCTTCCTCTCACTCTCTCGTTCTCTCTTCCTCTCACTCTCTCGTTCTCTCTTCCGCTCACTCTCTCGTTCTCTCTTCCTCTCACTCTCTCGTTCTCTCTTCCTCTCACTCTCTCGTTCTCTCTTCCTCTCACTCTCTCGTTCTCTCTTCCTCTCACTCTCTCGTTCTCTCTTCCTCTCACTCTCTCGTTCTCTCTTCCTCTCACTCTCTCGTTCTCTCTTCCTCTCACTCTCTCGTTCTCTCTTCCTCTCACTCTCTCTTCCTCTCACTCTCTCGTTCTCTCTTCCTCTCACTCTCTCGTTCTCTCTTCCTCTCACTCTCTCGTTCTCTCTTCCGCTCACTCTCTCGTTCTCTCTTCCTCTCACTCTCTCGTTCTCTCTTCCTCTCACTCTCTCGTTCTCTCTTCCTCTCACTCTCTCGTTCTCTCTTCCTCTCACTCTCTCGTTCTCTCTTCCTCTCACTCTCTCGTTCTCTCTTCCTCTCACTCTCTCGTTCTCTCTTCCTCTCCCTCTCTCGTTCTCTCTTCCTCTCCCTCTCTCGTTCTCTCTTCCTCTCACTCTCTCGTTCTCTCTTCCTCTCACTCTCTCGTTCTCTCTTCCTCTCACTCTCTCGTTCTCTCTTCCTCTCACTCTCTCGTTCTCTCTTCCTCTCGCTCTCTCGTTATCTTTCCCTCTTTCCTTCTCTCTCTTGTGCCTGGACAATATTGGTAGAGGACAGGGACCATGAGGTGTAGTGCGAAAGACGCCATGTGATTGTAGTGGATTCAAAGCGAGATCTGCATATTTGGATTAAAATGGAAGATGATAAAGAGTAAGGCAAGGAGAGGAGGAAAGGGCGGTGAGATGTGTGGAAAACGTAAGGAGGCAAGACAAGAGGTGAGGGAATGAGAAAAGTATTGGAAAAGGGAAAGGGAATGTGAGGAATTGAGTAGCCATCTGACACAGTGACCGTTGGGCAGTGCCATCTTGACAAGAGTTGGAATTGCAATACGCTGGATGTGTGACTTGCTTGCTAAGAGGAATCTATTTTAATCTTTTGCTGGATTTAAGAAGCATCTATTTCGACGAACCTCTATATTTAACACATCAGATATCAATAAATAATGTTATCACACTCATTTCCATGAATGATGGTTTAACTGAATATAAACTATGATGATCTAATTGTTGAATCTTTCAATTGTTGAATTTACTAAAATTTCAAATTAAAATATTATTCCAAATTATGGACGTTCATCGTGCATTTTTTTTCAATATTGATAAATGTTTTTTTTTTCACTCTTTCTTCCTTGCTTAAGAATGAATTACGTTTTCTCAGAAAAATAAAATTTTATTTCATTACTTAATATTTATTCAATATTATGTTTATTTTTCCCACAACAGAAAAATATATTTATCATTTTCTTATTTGTTATTAAAATATGTTTTATGTACTTAGTGACTAATATAATTTTTGAATGTGTATTGTTATATTATAATTTATCATATTACTATACGTCATGAACAATAATAAACCACAAATATGCTTTATAGATATGTCTTTTGTTGAATATTGAACTATTATTTATCAGGAACAACATTGTGAGAAATAAATATAAAAGGACAGAATGTTATGTGACAATGTGAACGTGTATTTTATTTTCCTTTACTACTAATTTTACATGTTTAGAAATGGTTGTAATCCTGTATATTGTGACCACAAGCATGCTAATGCATATCACATTTAATTATACTAAGTTGCAAATAACAATAACAGTCTATAAGAAAAATTGTATGATGACGAAAAATTAACATCACAAAACATGGGAAGGCGGTGCTGTAAATTGATTTTTGTGTACGGTTTGACATTAAATATTTTAAGCATGTCTTTAAATATGCTGTAAGCTTCTCAAATGAGACGAAAAAAGCAGTGTACGGTAATACTGTCTTAGAATATCTCCGTTGATGGGTACTAACAGTATGTTTTCCCGACCGCTGGTGCGTGATCTGAATGCAGCCAGAGTGCTTCTTTCCGCTGGGTGAACAGCCGTTTGCCACCGCTGCGTCCTAGGTGCCGGTCGTTCTGCCCACGTCGTAGGCCTTTGCAAAATCTGCGCAAATACCGTGGCCGCATCCGCTGCGCGTCCGTCTTTTCTTAGTGGCGCGCGATCAGGACGAGTGGCTGCGGTGGCGGCCGCCGAGGCGATGCACTTCGGGGGGGGAGGGGGCGGGAAGACGCTGTAAATGATGGAAGGGTGAGCGTGACAGAGGGGGAGCACGCTGGTGTGATATGGTGTTTTTTCCTCGCCCGTTTCTCTCGTTCTTTCCCTCTCCTCTCTCCCTCGCCATCCCTCTTGCTCCCACTTCCACTCTCTCTTCCTCGCACTTTCCCTCCATCTCTCTTCCCCTCTCTCTTTCTCTCTCTTTCTTTTTCCCTCCCTCTCTCCTTCCCTTCCTCTCTCTTTCCCTCCCTCTCTCTTTCCCTCCCTCTCTCTTTCCCTCCCTCTCTCTTTCCCTCCCTCTCTCTTTCCCTCCCTCTTTCCCTTCCTCTCTCTTTCCCTTCCTCTCTCTTTCCCTCCCACTATCTTTCCCTCCCTCTCTCTTTCCCTCTCATTTCCTCCCTCTCTCTTTCTCTCCCTCTCTATTTCCCTCCATTTCTCTTCCCTCTCTCTCTCTTCCTCTCTCGCCCTCTCTTCCTCTCTCGCCCTCTCTTCCTCTCTCGTCCTCTCTTCCTCTCTCACCCTCCCTCTCTCACCCTCCCTCTCTCACCCTCCCTCTCTCACCCTCCCTCTCTCACCCTCCCTCTC
>BLKR01008405.1:0-20164 GCA_011170035.1 Teleogryllus occipitalis
AAATGACTTCCTTAGATTGTACTGTGTTCTAGACTTCAACCAATTGTCAACATTAATTTTCTCCTTAAAAACTATTTGAAAACGGTTTTTTAATTTCATGTTCGATAATAATGTAAACTGACAATTTATTTACTTGGACAAGCTTCACATTTTTTGCGCATATTTTGTATATTTTTTTACACTTCAAACGAGTATGTGCATGGTGACACACTAGCACAGGCTTCCTGCAGGCCAGCATTGAATTATTGAAAAGAAATTCCCATTGTTATAAAATTATAGAGGTGTGAAAATTGTTATTTTTCAAAAGCTAGCAATTTGGGAAAAAACAACTTATTTACGAACAAAATCTATCATGTGCAAATCTTCTGGTTTCTAACATTTTGTGCACATTCCTCTGATGTTTACTAGTACATCCATTATCTCAGACACCCTTAGAGTTATTTTGATTTGTTTTGGCTGAATGTCACTTACTGTTCCCTGCAGATTAAGCTTGTTTACTTTACATTGTTTCAATTTCGTGGTTATCTGAACCATAAATATTTTTGGGATGTTTGTGTTGGATTTTTAATTAGATATTTACGCTACTAGCAAGTTATGGTAGCAAGTTTTTCAATCTCATCAAAATATTCACAGATTTTTCTTCTCGTTAGGGATACTGTCTGGCCATATGTGAAAGCACTTGGAGTTTCTCCAAGTCTCTTAAAGGGCACTTTTTCATTATTACTGATTAATTAATTTTTAATGATTTCCCAATGCTGATCATGATTCATGTTGCCATTAATTTTTTATATCTTCCCAGATCCATGTACATAGATACAATTTCATACTATTGAGGATGCTTCACCCTTTGATGCACTGACAATTAAATTTGTAATCAGACCTCTTACACATCTTTTTATAGTACTAGCAGAATTTTCCTGCTGTCAGCACTGCTATGACCTGGTGTTCTTGTGTCACAATCATCCCCTCGCCTCTATCCTAGCTCAGCATTAGTTTTGTTCTGTCTACATCTCACACTGCCCACTCGGCCTGTTCTGCTTGAATCCACCCCATATCACACAGCAAAACCCAACGCCAATGAAGCCGAAGTGGAGCCCAGGTGGATTGGGAATTGCATTTAACTGAAGTGCCATGTTGTGCTGCAGGGCCATCTAGTGAGGAGTTACAACAAAGTGAACAGCATGAAAACCTTTCCCATGAAAAAATGCTTAATTTGCCAACTTTCATCTATCGGTCAAACAATGTCAGATTTTTTATATTTAAATTCCCTCCATCCATCACCCACTGATCCTCCTGTCCACTGATCGAGACAAATAAGAGTGTCATTCAATGCTCCTCAGTCTCTTGATAGGGAACTGATGATTTGTTTATGGATTCATCCAGAAGTAATCCATTTAAAGAAATTTCTCCAAAAACTTGTATTTTTGCATTTGATAGGTAACAAAAAATATCTCGAGCGATTTTTGGCACTTGGGCACACAGTGGTGATCAAATAGCTCATTTGATTCCTATCAATGAGATGAATGGATTGGCACTGTATTTAGGCAGGTTCTTGTAATACATTCTGGGGAAAAGAAGAAGGAAGAAAGAAAGAAGGGAAGAAAAAAATACAACTAGAAAATAATGTTTTTTGGGGGGTTTCAAGGCATCCACAGCAATGAAACGGTGTGAAATACTAAAATTACTGCCTTTTTTGCATAATATGAATTTTTGGTCATGATTCATAAGAATGATGACATTTAAACTGAATTACAGGAGGAAACATTTTTCTGACAATAATTTACATACATTGGAAAACATGTCTTTGAATATTTTCAAATGCTAAACAAGGATTTGATTATTAGAACATGATAATGACATTATTCAGCTAACCCAAACATTGCAATAAAATCTGTGTTAATTGTAAGTAAAGTTATTTTTTTAGTTTGTTTATTAATGAGATGTATTCTACAGCACTTTGTCCTATATTTTCTGAAATATTTTTATGGTTAGCGTATGTTTGATATGAAGACAAGCTATTAGATGTTGGATATTTTTGAATGTGGGAGTATCATATACTATGATCCATTTGCAAGACATTGTTGGAAGAATTTATGGGAACAAAGTTGTTCGTGATATTACTCATGGAAGTTGTTCATGTATCACTCAACAAAGATAATTGTGCTCTTCCTTGCCTGCCAACATTTGAACCTTCTGTTCAAAATCTCCACAACTATGCCAAGAGAACCCCCATTGGGATATGCAATGCAACTGTGATAATAGCAAAATATGAAGTCAGGATCAATCTATTTTAAGTGGTCCAACACTGGTCGCTTGACCACCTTGAATTTATATGGGGAATATTTGCAACCAAATCTATGGAACGTGAATGAATGAAATTTAATTTTCGGAGTAATTTCTCAATGAAGGAATAGAAATACAGCCTTAATTTTTTCTGTGCTTTTACAAATGACTACAGTTACCTTTTGTAAAATATCATTGGTAAATAATATACCTCTTGAAAATGACATCATCTTAAAAATTGGGATTTGGAATTTTTTCCAAATTTTCAACTGTAATATCCCTGTTGGGAGACCTGATAAAAATCTGAAAATTGCACACATGTTAGATCGCAATGAAACCAAACTTCAGTAAAAATTTCAACTTTTAGATTTCACTGGAAGTATTTTTTTAAAATTGTTAATTTACGCAAAAAAAGGCTTTATTTCCATCTTGAGGATACATTGTGTTAAGTAGTAATCATATTATTTTAAAGCTATTTTAAATTAAAATGTACATTGATTTAAAATAATTAATTATACTTTCTTATTAATAAACATGAAAGTGGTCAAATATCTAAATCTGAATATTATGTATTTTTTACTTTAAAACAAACTTACAACTTACTTTAAAACGAACTTGCATCTTGTAATTGAAAATATGGTCCTCTTGATTTTAAAAGCTGAACCCACTAGTACAAAAATTCTTAATAAAATATTACAATTAAATAAATTCATCGTTTTGTTTACTTTTTGAATTTAAATTTGCCATTCTGCTTATTATTTCTGAATGTTTCTGCAGAGATACGGATAGCTGCACAGTACTCCTTAGATGCAACGATCACTTTGAAAAAAAAAGTTCTTCAGGAGTGTTGCCACCCCCTAGGATAATTTTGTTATGTGTAACAAATATGTTTACATGAATGGGGAAACCCCTTTTGGGGTAATTTCAACTACGAAATTATATTATACTATAAATCTGTAAGTATAGAATGGTATGCTCTAGAATTTGACCTTACAAGTGTACACATTTTCTTTATTAAGTCCCCCAATAATATATGCAAAAAATAATTATATTCTTCAGAACAGCTTTTCCTGAAGCATTCGAATTGGGTTCTCAAACACCATGTTCTAGACTAGGTAAAGGCCATAACCAGAAAGAAAATTTGATGAGCTGCAATTACACATATTTTTGTAATTTTTTAAATTATTTAATTTTAATTCGTAAGAGAGAATTTTTCACATACTACACTTGAGGATGAAAAACCAGGCAACTGTATGTTTAAATTTTCTTTTTATTTGGGAGCTTGCAGAGTAGAAATTTTCAACACATGAAAATATTTTTAAAAAGGTTTGAAGCATTGGTAACACCACATTCAGCTAAAATGTAGTAAAACTGCTTTTATATTCCTGTAATTTGTTTTCTCACTATTTAAGCAGATTTTTGTTGACGTCTTCCTTTCCCCCATATGCAAAACATTAAATTGTCCCCTCTTATACATTTTCTAAATGAAAATATCCTGTCTTATATTACACGATCCCCTGATTGCACAAAACCAAAGGAGGATAGGATGGCTATTAATCTTATGTGTTGTTTGTTCCCTCCTAGCCCTAGAAATACATGAGGGTTTGTGAAAAGGGAAGGGCAAGGATTGTTCTCAATGTTGTTTTATATTTTTAAATTCTCAATTTTAGAAAGGTTTCATGTATTGTTGACTTCATCACCAGTAATATGCGGCTTTATAAATGCGCAATTCACTTCCAATTTCTCTACTATCCCAACTAGTAACAATGCTGAGCACCATTCTGCAACAACTAGCAGAGACTGGCAACTTTTTTCTCTTTTTTTTTTCTTTTTCAAATGATCAAATTATCTTGTTGAAGTAATCGTAGATAGTGACTGCCATTATCTCCATACTATTGCCCTTTCTCTTACAAGCATGTTTACTTGGTAGTTACTACTACTTTTACTTTCTTTCTAGATTGTGTAACAGGTTTGTTTTTGGTGTATAGTTTAAAAAATGTTCTAGTATTCATTTGATCATAAAATGGTTTCAATAACAAATTTGTTGTATTCTTGGAAAAAAATACTTTGATGTGCAAGGCCTATTGATTTTTTATTAAAAGTTAGTATTATTAATTAATATAGAGAATGGATGTTCTGTATTTTAATTTTTCTCCATTTACTCTTTCCATTGATTTGCACTATTTTTTTCTTGGTTTACTCTGTATGGTTGTTTGCGGCAGTTCTTAAATGCCAATTCATTGCTGAGGCTTACCTGCAGAGACTTATACTTGTGTGAAGATTTTTAGTGTGTGTATATTCTGAATAATTTATGCTTTGAAATATTACACTTTCTACTCTTTTCTACTTCAGATCATGTTGTGCAACCCTTAAAATTCCACAAACAACTTGTGTCTTGGATTCAGGATGATTCTCTAATGCAAGACATATCAATATCAAGAAGTAAAGAACGTGTTCACTGGGGTATTCCTGTACCAGATAATTCAGACCAAACAATTTATGTTTGGTTGGAGGCACTGGTGAATTATCTGTCGGTTGTTGGTTACCCTGACAATCGGTTCCAGCAATTCTGGCCACCTGATGTTCAAGTTATTGGGAAAGATATCCTTAAGTAAGTAACACCCATTCATTGAATGACAGATTCACTTTCTTCCTAATTTCTGCTTACAACATGCAACAAAAGACTAGTGTTCCCAACATTTCAACAACTCACTAGCACACCACACAATGTAATGTGATCCTGAGTTTTCAGGTTTTCTGAGAATCATTTTGTACTTTAAAGCTCCAGGAAAATAGAATATGTTGCCTCAGAACTTCTAAGGGTCATTCAGTTTTAAGTGAATTACTGGTTGCCTCACACTCAGACAATTTTTTAAGAGATTTATTTTGTGTTCCACAAATGGTGATCATTTTTGTTTAAAGCCATGTGCCATTTTTCACACGTGTACATTTATGATTTTATAAATTACTCTAGTGTTTCGTTATTATAGTTTTCTAAACTAAAATGCATTGGATTCTGTATATTCTGTGCTACAAATCAAAGAGAGATTTACCTACCTCATATATTTTTATTCAGATATTATTTGCAACGAAAACAATTGAACATGAACAAATTTCGATTTTGAGAGAGAGGGAATTAAATTTTTTTTAAAAACTTGTTAAACTGTAATATCTCTGTTGGGGACCACATAAAAATTTGGAATTTGCACTCACAAAAGATCATTATGATTCCAAACTGCAATACATTTTTTGACTTTTAGATTTAACTCAATGTAGGTTTAAAAAGATTGTAAATTTACATGAAATGTCTGTCATTTTTACAAATGGAGAGAAGTGGTGACGTAGAGTAAGTAATCTTATTATCTTCCATTCATTTTAAACTAGAATTTACCTTTCATTGATACCTGCTTTCATTACTCCTAAAAACCGTGTTGTAATATTTTAACATCACTTCTCTGCTAATTTAAAGGATTAGTAAAACACCAATGTTAATTAATTCCCTTCTATTGCTTTATTTTTCATTTGATCATTCCATTAGTTACAAAGAAATTTCCCTCAAATTGGAAAATTTTGTTTTCTAAGTCATTCTTATTGCACTTATAAGCTTTTTCAAAAATTTCCTTTTCTTTGTTGTTCACTTGACACAAAAGGTACATAATCTCTTTCATATTTTTCATTTATTTTTTGAGATTTCATTTTTGTATCATTGCTCTTACGATGAGGAAGAACAGATTAGATAGACTTGAATTTAATTATTAACAGTTTTTATTGGTTAATAAATTATTTTCAATATTCCTAAATGTGGCTATGAATGGTATTATTTTTACTGTAGTTTCTGCCTGAATGTTCTTAAAACAGAAAGTTTAACTTGCAGGTTTCATGGTATTTATTGGCCTGCGTTTTTAATGGCTGCGGGTCTGGATCCTCCAAGGACATTATTTTGTCATTCTCACTGGACAGTTAATCAAGAGAAAATGTCTAAGTCAAAGAATAACATAGTGGATCCCAATGATGTGCTTCAAACCTATGGGTCCAGTGGCTTCCGTTATTTTCTGTTACGAGAAGGCACACCTCATAGTGATGCAAGTAAGTTTCATCATAACAAGCATAGCAAATAAGCATTATGTACTCATTTTGACTGTGTTATAAAAATAAAAATAGAATTGATATTTTGTGTTACATGAGGTTCAGAATACGTTTCGTTTGACTTAAATTCTCAATCACTTTAATTCTAGTTTATTTAATTACTAGTAGTTTTGATGGACACATCTCACACTCTGACTTGATTATGCAATTACTAAAGTCAGGTACATAATTTAGTTATTGGAAACCAAAGGAAAGAGAAAATTTCTTTGAATTATAGAAGTTTTTGATAAGTTGAAGATAAAGTTTCTTAGTAAAAGAAAAGCAAATTCAAATAGTGATTTAATTAATTTATTTATGAAGTAAATACCGACACATGAAAAATATTCTTGTTTTATGATCTGTATAGATTGAATGATTTGAAGTTACCCTGTGTCATTCAGCCTTCATCGCCTCTAAGGATTTGGCAGGAGATTTGACAAATAAATATTGATAGAATTTTCATAATCTTATCAATATAAAGCAAGAATCCTAACATCCTACTCTTAAAAAAAAGAATAGCATATGTAACCTTGGACTACTATTTTTCTTGTACCATTATATTAATGTGTGTGAAATACACTATTGAAAATACACTAATATTTCTTTACAGATTTTAGTGCAACAAAAGTGAAAAATATATTGAATTCTGAATTAGCGGATTCTCTTGGCAACCTTCTTAACAGATGTTGCAGCCATTCAGTAAATCCCAAACAAATATTTCCTGTGTACAATCAAGATAGTTATGCAAAATATTGTGAAAGTGATGCAGAGAAACTAATTTCACAACTTACTACTCTGCCTGGTATGTAAAGAAAAGCTTGTAGATTTATATTGTGTTATTGCATCAGTGACATTACTTACATGGCATCAATTCCATCTATCAAGTGTTTAAAATTAAACAGCCGTGACATTGTACAAGATTATTGGGAAGCCGGACTACTGAGGCAAGCTTGATTATCATGTATTTGCCATTAATTTTCTTAGGACATCTGTATTTGATAAATCTATGCATTAATTCCTTGGTTAGGGCTATGACATCGGTTTGCCATCTGAGATTTGCTTAAGTTTCATCGGGATTGCTTGTTGCTTTTCTAACTAGTTCTAAGTTAGGGATTCTTGGTCTGAGCTTTTACTACATAGGAAAAAGAAAAAAAGTAAAGTTTGAAATGGAGAAGTAGACTAAAGTTGACAGAAAGGAGAAGGTGTGATATAATATGCTCTGACTTGTTTCAATGCATTTTTGTGATTGATACGGAGGTTGCTGGAAAAGTTTCTGGAATCCAGTAGGCAATGTCTTGTGAGCATTCAACTGCCACATTAGTAAAATTTGGCATTTGTTATGCATAATTCAACTAATAATCCTTACCAAAGTGATATATTTTTTGTACATAGTATTTTTAAGAAAGTTGGTAAGTGTGAAAATGGAAATCTCATGTGAACACTTCTGTGGAGATTTTTTACGATTTTAAATGTGGTTTGACACTAAAACAATTCAGCAATTGACTTCATTTGCTTGTGGAAATAAAGCTCCATCCAAGAGCAATATTTACAAGAGGTTAGCAAAATTTCAGCTGGACGCATCACTCACAACAATGAATTTCTTGAGATTCGTTGTGAAACATCTGTTGTTTCAACTAATGTTGAAGCTGTGTGAGAACTGATTAATAGAGATTGGCATGTGACATACTGAGATTCAAGCTTCAAGCAAAAATTCAAGCATTCTTGGGCATTGACATGAAAGCAATACACACAATTTTGCATGAACATTTGAACATACAGAAGCTACGTAGCTGATGGATTCTACACAATTTGACGAAGCACAAAAACTGTGTTGTGTCAACTGGAGTAAAGAAATTATCAAGAAATTCAATAGAGGTTTTGCAAATTTGGCCTACAACATCATTACTGGTGATGAAACTTGTGTTTATTCCTCTGAATCCGAAACTAAAAACAACCTACTGTTTTGGTACTTCAAGATGAGCTCACACCAACAAAAGTTGACCATTCACTCAGTGCTGCAAAGCAAATGGTTTCTTGTTTCTTTGGTGTAACTGGACATGTAGCAACCATGGCATTAGACAATTGTGAAACAGTAAATACTGATTGGTACACCACAATTTGTTTGTTGGAAGTCATCAATGGGATGAGAAAAAGTAAATGAAGTACGGAAATCATTCACTTCCAAGGCAATGTCAGTGCTTATTCAGCGCATCACACCCCTGAATTTTTAGCGAGTCAAAATGTAGAAATTGTCTCATTGTCTGCATTAGCAGGATTGATCACCTAATGCTGTTTGCCTTCATTCATCTAATGATTTTTCCAAAAAATAAAAATAAAATGTGTGGTGAGCAATTTTTGTTGCCTGAAGAAGCAGTCAAAACATTCCGGTCATTGGTTTCTGCAGTACCTGCAGTAGAGAGGAAGAAGTGCTTCATAAATTGGTTTGTGCGGATGCAACTACATCTAATGCTAGAGGTGAACACTGCGAAAAACAATAAAGCCATTTACCAAATTTCATTAAAAAGTTTTTTACATACAGTTTCCAGAAACTTTCCCAGCAACCCTCGTAAAACTTCTCATTTTTTATTGCTAATGATTTATGCTGAAACACAGGGCGTTAGTTATTATCATCATTTATTGATAATTTATCATTTATTGATATTGATAGTTATCATTTATTGAAAAATAATATGAAGTCATTTCAGATTTTATTTTATTTTGCACAATAATAAGTCCAACAAGTTCCCTGATTAATGGGACTATTTATATTTAAAATGCTTAAAAATGAATTGATGCTAATATACTTAGCAATATGCTTTATAAGTTTAAGCAAAGAATCAGTGAATACATCAGTATTTTAAGTTGCAGTGTGATATGGAATTATTAACCAACATAGACATGAATAATCAAATTTTAAATGTGTAAATCCATTTGAACTAATAGGATATAAAATAAATTAAAATTACGGGATGAATATTTAGGAATCAATAATGAAACCTCTGGTAACAGTGAAGGAGAATCAAGATAGTTGAATTAATTTGTTCGTTGCATGTTTAACATTGGTTTAATTGTTGATTTACAAGATAGTTGTGTCCATGTGAAGTCCTAAATATTTTATGGTTAGTAAACTTTCTGAGTGAAAAGATTTTTGCCATAGTTTCGTTAGGATTAAGTTGAATTTTTCAGATGTTAGCGCAGGGTTATTTATTGGTTTGGTGTTTGTGATTGAAGACTATTTAGTGAAGAGCCAGAGGCAAATAGGGCTATATTGTTAGAGGATTGGGCTAGTATGTTAGAAGTTGTAGATGATGAAAAGTCTATGACGTAAAGGTTGAGTAACATTGGAGACAAAGGGGAACCTTGTGGGCAGAGTTGCCAGATATGTTGCGAGCTTTTTTTTTCCGCACTACTACAATGGAATTTCCCCAAATAACCTCTCCAATGAAACAAAATTCCCCTACTGTGAAAAGAAAATTATTCTCCAAATTATGACAAACGACAAGAGCTGTCCCTGGCGATTCCATTGTCTTATTCATCGATTCCCTTAAATTCATATCAACCAAATCATTGTTGATCGAGCTGTTCGAAACTCTACACTATCATAATTTTTTTAGCGTTTGTCTTTCTCTACACCTGCCGTTTATTTTTCTCTTTTGATACATAAAAATAAGAGAATAACATATGTTGTCTCTTTTTATTCATAATAATTGAGGGAATAATGTTTCTATATTGATTGAATGAAAATAATTTCCCTCACAAATCCCCAAACATATCCTCGACGACTTATGTTCCTCACTTTTTTCCCCAAAACGAAAAATATTCTGCATGTTGGGGACTAAATTCCCCAATCCGGCAACCCTGCTTGCGGGGCATATGATTTGATAACGTGTGGAGAGGAGGAGTGTTTATTGACTGTTACCGGAAACTTACTGAGAGTTACGAAACTTTTGATAACTTGAATGATGTAGGTTGGAGTGCCAGCTTTTATCAGTTTATAGATTAGACCCGAGTGCTAGATTCTATCAAATTCTTGCATGATGTTTAGGAAAGTAGAAAATAGATCGCTGTTGCTTTTTCAGAAATGCAGAGTGGATATGTTGTGTTATTCTACATAGTCGGTGAACAATGAATCCGAATTGACGTTTGGGAATTAAGTGGCTTGTGAGATACAGGGTCTAATCTGATGATTAGTTTTTCAAATATTTTGGATATGGCAGATAAAAATCTGAATGACCGGTAACTGACTATTTTGGAGTGATTTTTGTTTGGTTTTTGAATTGGGTGGATGATTGAGTGCTTCCAGTTTTGGGGGAAGTATCCAGTTCTTACTTCAATGATAGTTACAGTATTTAAGAAAGTTAAGGCAAGTAGTGGTAGATGTTTCTAGAATTATTGAACTGTGTATGTTGGTTTCCGATGTATGTGACCATCCCATTATAATCATTTGAATACTGAGAAAAATAATCATTCGTTAATTTTAAGCATTTGATAAAATTGAATTGAAAAGAAGTGTGTGGTAGATAAAATACATTTTGATGATGTGTAGGGAACTGAGGAACCATTAATAAAATTTGAGAGAGCAGATTAGAGTTATCTATCAACTTTCTCAATATTTTTATTATTTATTTTATTTATTTACTATCAATATACGGACAAGTTAGTCCTTTATTTACAAAAAATACAATAAAAACTCCCCCAGCATGTGGCAACATAACCATAAAAGTACACATATGTAAACTTCACAAAAAATAATTTAGTCCTATCATATAAAAAATCTTCTTTTTGTTTTGTTATTTTTCCTTCATATATATATATATATATATATATATATATATATATATATATATATATATATATATTGTAACACACCCACCTACCTACTTTACCTAATTTACCACACGTGGTGGGTCGTGATAGCATGAATGCTCGTGAAGTGAGCTTACAATTCTCAGGAAGCAGGATCTTTCGGGTATGAGAAAGGTCTGAACCCTTAACACAATGAATCAAATAAAAATACGAATAATATGAACATATATTCAATGAGAAAATTTACAGTGACGCAATTTCACAACAGGTTATTGCACTTTAAGTTGCTGGTCACTGAAAAATGAAACAAGACAAAAAACCAAAAACATATAGGCGTCACCTCGACTGCCTGAACACACTTTCATCAACTACAATTTACGATTTGATTACTCCTTTCTGAGTTTTTCCATTACTAAATTATTTACTCTTTTGGCCTCTAGTTTTCCGTGCACGGCTTTTTGTTTCAAATGAATTTGATACTTGTTTCAAAGAAACCCTTTCACAGGTGCTAGCCTTGGGCTTCGCACTCACTATGATATTGAACACAAAAAAATATACGAGGCATTCGCGTTACTTAATTCATACCCCTTTACATGTCACAAAAGCAATTACTTGAAAACATAATACAACAAATTGATCTTTCTGGATAATATTAACTGTACAACATATAAAAATTCTGAATCATTTATGTAAAATTGTACAAGGTAAGCCTCTTTAAATGAATCTACTGACACGTGCAGTAAATGGCCTGGAAACTGCCACTCACACAGTTCGAAATACTTCTCCCTCCTATTTTAGACGTTTCACCCACTTTTAACACAGATTGTCGTGTATTTACCACTATCCTCTTTCCCAGCTGAACGTTGCATAAACGTTGCCAGTTCCTTTACCTCACAGCTCCGCGTCGCTCGCCTGTAGGTAACCTTGGGGATTTTCTGCCGCTCGCCCCGCGTTGCCGCCACGTCTCGCGTGCTGTGCTGCGACGAAAGCAGTTCCTTCCGCTCGAACGCCGCCAAGCCACCAATTTCCACACCTTTCTCTCGTTCCGATCCCGTACTATCCTCGCTCTAGACCAAGTCCTTCTCGCCTACGCTTCTTTCTTCCTGGGGTCGTCCGTCTTCCACTGCCTCGTACACGTTCGTTCGCGCTTCCAGCCTCGAAATTGTTGCAGGAGTTATGCTCAAATGCTCGGCCGACCTACCACACTTTAGGCATGTGTGGTCTCAGCGTGCAATGTGAGATGCTGGATTTAATTAATGTCCTTCTGCGCGAATTTTACAACTTTTGAAGTTATTTCGACGTCAAACAGTTATTTTGCTTGCTCTCCGAATTATTGTGACTGCGACGAATGATTTTACACTCAATCTCCTAATTACTTCACTTTTCTAAGATACGCTTTCCGAGCTAGCTTTTAACTATCAAGTTAAAGTAAACTCCTATACTATCTATTTGTACCCGCCGTTACTGTTGTAGCAAAAGAGCTTCCTGTGGTCGCCGTCAGTTGCCGTAAAAGAGAGTTCCTCCGATCGCCGCCGCAGTTGTAAAAGAGAGTTCCTTCGAGGCGCGCCACGATACTTATGTTACTCGCGCCTGGGGAAATGTTGGAGGGGTGCATATTCTCCTCCTTTCGTGACCTCACGGAAAAAACATTACTCACTAGTTCGGGCATCGCAGTTTGAAAAGCTGTGGGCAGATGGCGCGTTTACCGGCCATCGCTCCGCCGCGTACCCTCGTCCTCTGTTGGTGGGCTACTTTACATAACTTGATGGTGGCGTTATGGGGTTGTCTAATCCCGTGACGTCACTATATATATATATATATATATATATATATATATATATATATATCCATCTCACTTAATTCTAAGTTCAAAATGTTGACTAATTTACAACAATTAATAACATTATTGGCTGTGTAGGAGTGAGGGTAAAATCTAATAACAAAAATATCTCTCGTTCTAGAATTAAAATTCTGTGTTTTAAAAATTAAATTAAGTTAAATAACTTGATATCTTGAATCCAAGCTCTGTAAATGGAATTTAGAGAACATATTCTTTGGTCAAGCCTCTGGGTGAATGTGATCCAGTGTTCTTGTACTCAAGGTATTTTGTAAATTGACATTGACATAGTTCAGTTTTAGTCTTTAGTCCAACAAAATATGGAGACCAAGTGGCACTCACTCACATATTCAAGTTTACGACCAACTAACGTATTGTGTCTCAATACTGTAATTGACCTAGAGGGTCATGGGGAGAGGGAGATGGGAAGTCGAGAGGCGTTCGTGATGGCGTCAGCTGCTCACCATGGCACCAATCTCTCCCTGCAGAAATGTAGTGGCTCCTTTCTGCAGAGCTGCTTCTTTCCCAATGCAGCAATTATTCCCACTCGCTTGCTTGGCTTGGGCCATGTGGTGAAACTTAATTCTTTTAATTTATATTAAAGTTTGAATTTTCTTTAATATTTGATATGGCTCATCACATGTCGCTGACCTTTCGATTCTTTCCTCTTTCGCTTCATTCGTGAAAGATCTTCTTAAGCCTTCCTCGTCTCATTGTGGGGGTTTTTGAATGTTCCGACACTCTGAACTCTTCACTTAGCCACTCAGAGAATTTACTAGACAGCTTATTTCTATTTGGTGACAGTTTCCAATGCTTTGGGAGAGTGTTAAAAAAATGTCCTGATTTTCTTGCGAATTTCCTCCTCAATTGACTTCGACACTTCAAGTCTCAATCATGATATAATATAATAAAATAAATTATTTTTACTTTCAAGTGTCGTGGCATTCTGAACGCCAACTTCTCTACGCACGAACTTGAACAGTTCTCTTCAAGTGATAACACCATGCAAGAATGCAGTGTAACGTCACTGCAGGGCAGCCAGACCTCTGACCTTCGATGGAGGTTGTTGGGTGGCGTCTGAGACTACATACCCTGGGGGTCAGTCTCCACTGCCCTGCCCGCCTTGCGCCATGGAAGGTCATAGCTCCCCCTTCAGTTAAGCTTTGTTACTCACCGTCTTTGTTCATTCCCATGTGGCCGGCAGCCTCCTATACCCTCTAAAGAAGTTTGCAGGTCTGTGACACCTATATCCATGGAAATGAATTTTTTCCACAGGTACCAACCACAGGACAAAAATTCACTAGTAACCTGTATTCTAGACTCTACCTGCCGATTTGGCCTACATGCTAAAGCAATTTTCTAGGCATTATGCATTCACTTTTTATTTTCTAGCTAACGATTCTAATCTAATTTCTCAACTGCGAACGACCCCAGTTTTTTTCACTGAGTACCAACACCATGAAAGGTAAACAATTTTCGTATTAGATCTCTGCAATACCCATATATTTACATTTTTGAGTTATTTTCAATCTTTATTTAACTATGATACACATAATTATGACCTTAAAAAAAGACCCATGAAATAAGATATACATGATTATTACTTTGGAAACATCCAACAAATATGACTTATGACCTACATAATTATAACCTTTGACACAAAAAACGAATAAGCATGAACATAAATACAACTTTGACAAAAGAAAGAATAAACAATACATATACATGCACATTTTCTGATGTTATATAATGCAACCATTTGCAAGGACCTGTACAGTGTGTCCTTCCACATCATTGTGATCAGATCATATGTTCTTCCAGCAACAAGAGTCTAGCTCACTATCACAGAGCACACTATCCAAAAAAGCGTTAAAGTACGTAGCTATAGGTGAAAGTGAAGTAAATTTGTTTAAAATGTTCGTGAATTTTGCATTTGCATTGGTCATTTGGAGTGTCTAATTTAGTAACAATACATTTCCTGGGCAAAGAAAACAAAATTTTATATCCAATTTTGAAATTGGGATTTTCTTTGTTGAAAATGAAGCTTGTTTTAAACAGTCAGATAATATAAATTTGCAATTTTTTTGTACCTTCTTTCTGAAAAGATACATCTTTCATTCCGGGGCAGGTATAAGCAATGTCCGGGCAGGAAAAAAATTGGTAACTGCCAGATTTTAATTTTCCTCATGATTGGTTGACTTGTTTTTGTGCATTTCTATAGACAGACTTAAGCCAACGCGTTTCGCTAGACTTGTTACTACAGCTTTTTGTGTCCTAGGCAATTTTGGAAGGGTCCAAGATGTCTTCTACATGGCTTTGTATAAAGTTCCTCTTGTTGCTGCAAAATAGCTTCAGTAAATTGTTTGAGAGAGCAACATAATGATGGATTGGGTTGCTCTCAAGGCGTAGCCACCCACTTACTAGCTTGACTTCTTGGCTGTCCGGGTGACGCTGCGTAGTGGGCTGAGAGATTGGCGTTTTGCCTGACATGTCGCAGGCTATTCCTTTGTTGATTATAGTTGGTGGGCCTGCTATAGTAGCTTTTCCCAGTTGTGTGGCTGACGCATTGCGGTGGTGTTTATGAAGAAGGAAGGGAAGAGAAGGATCCTCTCGCTACCCCGTACTAGACGTTGTTCGGAGAGGTAGGAAGGGGAAGGGAGGAAAAGAAGAGGGGGAAATACAGAAAGAGAGTGAGTAGAGGAGTTGTGAGGAGTGAAGGGTTAGTTTGTGAAAGTGTGAATTAGTCCAATGTCAGCGGGTAGGTGAAGTCTTTAGGGGCTTGGTGGTGGAAGTTTTAATATGTCGAGTTGAAAGGGTGGGCGTAGAGTCTTAAGAAGTGTGGGGGCTGTTGAATAATTTTTTGGTGTTGTCTAGTTTGGAGAAAAACAGTGAAGTGCGTCTTTTTCAGTGCTTTGTCAATGTCGTTACGTGTGGTATCGTGGAAGTATTTGTCAATTGGAGTTGTTGTCAGAGTCTGTAGTAATTTGTCATAGGTGGCGGTCTGAATGAAAGTTGTAAAAAGCAGTTTTCAATCTTTATAAGTTTTTGATAGTTTGTCTTAGTTGTCGTTGCCCCGGTCGAACAGTCGTAAGTCATGATTGGTTTAATGTAAGTATTGTAAATGTATAATTTAGTCTTTGTCTGGGTGTGAGGGTGCAGCAGTACGGGTGTAAGGGCATTTAGTCATCTGTTGGCTTTTTGTGTTATATAGTCAATGTGCTTGTTCCACGTCAGTCTGCGGTCGAGAGTGATTCCTAGATATTTGGTGTCATATGTCTAGTTGATGATGGTATTGTCAATAGTAAGTGGAAGTGGTGTCGGGTGGGATTTGTAGGTGTTTCCTCCATTGAGAAATAGGGCAGTGCTCTTAGTCAGATTTAGTTTCAAGTTGTTGTCTTTTGCCCATGTAATTTTGTCTAAGTCGTGTTGTAGTAGTCGAACAGAGTGAGGTAGTTTTCGTTTTGTCACTGTCAGTGCAGTATCATCAGCGTAGATGTAGTCGTTTGTGAAAGCTGAAGTGGGTAAGTCGTTAGTGTAGAGGGAAAAGAGGATGGTCGAGAGAACGGCTCCTTGAGGGACGCCGGCAAGAATTGGTCTGGTAGAGGAAGAGGAGTGAAGGTGGTCGACGTAAAAAGTGCGGTCAGTCAAGTAGTTAGCAAGTAGTGGTAGAAGAAAGCGTGGGATTGTAGGGGTGATTTTGTAAACGAGAGTGTGATGGTTTACTGTGTTGAAAGCCGTGATGAAGTCGAGAAAAATGGCGGGTACTTGTTGTTGATCTCTCTCCTATAGTAGCGTTGCAATGTCAGCAGTGAGGCGAAGCATTTGTAGTCCAGTCGATCTGTCTGCTCGAAAGCCAAATTGCGTCAGTCGGAGTCGTTTGTTTAGTTGGGTCTAGTTTGCTGAGGACGATGCGTTCAAGAATTTTTCCTAAAATTGGGAGGAGGCTGATTGGTCGGTAGTTGTCAGGGTCAATAAGTGGTTTGCTGGTTTTGGGGATCATTTTATTTTTTGCTATTCTCCAAGAGGTAGGGAAGTATGAATGTTTGATGCAGGTGTTGTAAAATTTGGTGATGAAGTCAATCGCGTTTTTCGTCAGTTGTTTTAATGCAATAGCTTTAACTCCATCGGGTCCGGTTGATTTAGTTTCGTCAAGTTTTTGTAGTTTGTCCATTACATCTTTGGTCGGTATAGTCCATGGTGTTTGTAAATGTTTGGGAAGGCTGGGTGTTTTTAGATAATAGTAGATAGTGAAAGTAGAGAGGGGTGTGTCAGGGGTGGTGAATCGAGTCTGAAGTTAGTCAGTGAAACGTTCTGTCATGGTCTGTGGGTTATAGTTCCGTCAGGTTGATTTAGAGGGGAGATGTTGTGAGTAGTTGTCTTTAGATTTTTAATGAGAGTCCAAATTTTGCTGGGGTGCTTAGTTAGGTTTTTGATTGTGTCTGTCCATTTTTGTTGTTCATAGTTTTGTAATTCGTCTCGTAGCTTTTGTTTGTAATGTAAGTAGGCAGGCGCGGATCCAGAAAGTATATTGGGGGGGGGGGATTTTCTCTCACTCTTTTTCTCTAGTATATAATATATATCCTAAACATGACAAATAATTTATTGTATAATAATTATAACCTAACCTTTTAAGACAATCATGATTATAGGTACAAACATATATTATGTTTAAAATGAAAAAATTCAAAATTTTAAAAATGACTAATTACAAAGCATGGTTTTTGCAGTTTCAGTTATTATAATGTATAGGAAGTTTTAAATGTTGATAATCAATTAATTTTGATTACGAGTAAAAATATTCAACTTTTACAAGGTGATTTATTTTGAATATTGTGAAAAATCACTTTTCATGTTTTAAGTAAATCGGCAAGTAACAGTTAGAACTTTTTATTTATAAATCCAAGTTCGTTAATTATCAACGGACGTTTGAAACTTCCTGATCAACTATTTCAATGTAAATATTACAGATCTTGATTTAAATTAATAATTTATTTATTTATTATATAATGTACGTATAATACATACATGTACATATGCAATACATATACAATATATGTGCAATATAATATATAGTAAATGTTCTATATACAATATATGTGCAATATAATATATAGTAAATGTTCTATTGGATGTGTTATACATTGATATACCCTACCGTAGTATTGAACGGTTCTTCAATTACTAAGAAAATATTTTCATATATTGTCTATTCAGCTTTTTGAATGATTTTTTGACTCGTTGATGCCAAACTAATTTAAGGGATCATTATCGATGATTAAAAGAACAAATGATTTTCATTAATTTCACAAACATTGGCTAACTTGTGTTTGAACCATTTTACTCCCTATTATTCTTGTAATTTCCCCAACTGGAGGAATGTTTGCATATCGGGGTATTTAAATGATTATATACCTCTCATAAATGTTGTCAATACATTCATATTTGTTTAATATTTTTATTTTATCGCAATGAATTTAAGTTATAATGCAATAGAACATGAAACAAAATAAACCAGCTCGTCTTGAAACCATAATATTACACTCAATTTTAATCAAATGATTTAAATTAACATTTTATTTTAATTTTACAAAAAACAATAACTTTACGAGACCCTCAAAAATATTCGGCCACGTAGCATAATTTAACGCAAAAAACTCTTCTAACGTATTTACAATACATAATTAAAAGTTCAGTACTTTGTAAAGCCTCCTTTACTTTTTATCACCTCTTCCAGTCGTCTGGGCATACTGCTGATAATGTTCTTCAAATAAAGTGGGCTTAACTCCTCCCATTCTTCTTTCAGCCGGTCAGTTAAATTTCTTACGGAAGTTCGCGGCCTCAGTCTCAGTGCTTCCTTCAGTTTACCCCATACATTTTCAATGGGGTTAAGATCGGGTGATTGTGGTGGTGTCTCCAAAACTTTTGGGCAGTTGTAAAAGCAGCCATTCCTTGTGTTTGGGATCGTTATCCTGATACAATTTGAATGAATTCCGAATTCCAAGTTTTTCGGCCGATTGATGTAAATTGTTCCTCAGAAGGGTCAAGTAGTTTTCCTTCGTCATCGTCTCTTTAATGAAAACTAATTGACTTACACCAGACGACGCAACACATCCCCACACCATCGCCTTTCCTCCTCCGTGTTTGATTGAGTATTGGATGTTTTTGGCTTTCATTTCTTTTCGAGGTTTGCGCCACACTAATGTTCTTCCATCAGATCCGAAAACGTTGAATTTTGACTCATCAACGAATAAAATGTTTTCCCACCATTTACTGTCTTTGTTTGAATAAGCTTCTGCGAATGCCCGTCTCTTTTTCTTATTGACCGCACTAATGTACGGTTTCCTTCATGATCTTCTACCACCGTACTCGTTCCTTCGCAGTGCTCTTCTCACAGTTTCAGCTCCCACCTTTTTTCCACAGACGTCAAGCGCTGCTGCTGCAATTTTCGGAGCACTTATTTTAGGGTTTTCTTTCACTTTGCGGACCACAAACCGTTCTTCTCGGTTGTTCAATTTTCTTGGTCTCCCTGTCTGTGAAATGGATTCAATCCTATCTTCATTTTTAAATCTTCGCACAATATCACCAACTGTTGTTCTGCGTATGTTAAGCATCTTCGATATCTCTCTATGGGACTTACCCTTAGCGTGATAAAAAATCACGAGTTGGCGTTCTTGGAAAGTTGTATTATGTTTCCTTTTGCGCCCCATTACAACAACACAAATGGTTGTGACAAAAAAGGGTTCAAATAAATTATTACCAGGATACAATACACAATTACAATATACAGCGCAGTACTGCCGAGCTATGCTGTACATCTAAAAGGTTTCGTGAGCCCTCGTCCTGTACGAAAAGATTGTTCCCACGGCAGGCAAGCGCCAGTTTCCCACGGTGGCCGAATATTTTTAAGCCTCGTCAATTTAACGGTCGCATTTATTTTTATTTTTTACACGGCACTGATAATGTAAAAAGGTGTAATGATGAATCCTATTTGTAGACAATGCATATTTGAATTCTTCTGAATAAGTATTATTTCACGGAGTGCCTATGTTTGAGTGATTATCGTCTAATTTTCGAATATTACATTAGCGACCGAATATTTTTGGGCGTAACTGT
>BLKR01008406.1:0-20159 GCA_011170035.1 Teleogryllus occipitalis
AGGTACTAACCCGTCGGCTTGCACGGTTGCCTCAACTAGGTACCGGGAGCGGTGGCTCTGTGCATCAACTAATGTCACTGCAGCGCGTCTGACCGGGAGGTCCTAGGTCCGAGTCCTGACGGCGGCAGGATTTTCGACACTGGCTTTTCAGCTAGGTCGGATTTAGTCCTTGTGTGGAAAAGAATTCTAGCGACCAACTGCTCTGATTGGTAGTTTTCCGTGATTTCTCCGATCAGCACCAGGCGATTGCCGGAACAGTACCCTAACAAACGGGCCATGGACCGCGTGGCATCTGTCCTTCCTCTTCCTTGTCCTATCCTTACCACTTTCACACACACATAGTGTAATATGCACTACACTACCACATATACCGGGGGACCGGTCGGGGACTTGGAACTTGTCCTGGCTGGGGCAGTGCCCTGCTGGTGGGAGATTCCTGGTTGGGGAAAACCCCGTTAGCCGACGGTAGGTCAGTGCCGGATGTGGCCATCCAGCGGGGGAAGACCACCGCCTCCTCCCCGCTACAATTCTCCTCCAAACAATGGTTGAATTCGGTCGCAAAAATCCTGCCAGCGTCGGAACTAAAGCCCTTGGACCTCCCGGCAGAATATTCAGTAACATCACTTGATGCCCTGATCCACCTAATCCGGTTTGATATTTGAACTTTTTTGAATTGCTTTGGACGGTACGTTGGGAATGATCTTTGGAAGGTACCCAGTGAACCAGAAGAAAAAGTTAATATTTTGGATGATCCCGGAATCTTTTATTCTCGAAAAAGCCTACATGATCCTGTTTCCTATTCTGAAGAGTTTCCCGAGAACAAGTTTTGCTTAAAATGGCAGATACTGTCACCACACATAACATTGTAGTTTCCTCCTGGTTCTTCTGTATTTTTTATGAATTAAATGCATTTGTTATGCCCCAATTTATCACGAATTAAACATTGATTTAATGGGTCGTCACATTTTATTCAATAAAGTTTTCTATTCTTTTTAACTATGAAATTTTGAAAGCAGTGATAGTAACCAGATTAATATTATGACGAAACCTCTCTTGAAGTTTTAGTGAGATGCTATAAGAAAAAAAGGTTTGTCAATGATACAGAATCACATCGGTAAAACCAGACTTGGACTCACAGAGTTCACTCGCGCTTCTCATTTGTCTTAGATAAATTAATTTGTTTTTTGAAAAAATAATTCTGCATAATCACGTACTTGTACATTATTACGTTAAACTCAAATACTTATATCATTTATTTCTCACAATTTTTCATATTTATCTCGTAAAAACTATGATCATCTTATCGAATGAAGTTCAAATGTAGCTCTTTAAATTTCCCATCAATGGGAAAACGTGTATAACACATGAATGCAGTACACGTTTTTCAATTGAATTCTTGAAGAAAAGTTGAAAATATACCAGTTGTCCGAAATACCAAAATAAATACCAAATTATTATTTTGACATGCTTTTGAACCCATTTAAAATATAAATACCAAGAAACAGAAATAAAATTAACAAATTTAGATTTATTCAATTTATTAATCCTAAGAGTGAAGAAGGTAAATGTGAATGAGAAAAATCGAGATGTTGAATTTGAAATTATGAGTTTCCTGTTATCAATATTCTACGTATGTGAACTGTGACATACCGATATGTCATATGAAAATAAACATTTATTTGTAGACTATATGGTGGAAAATGCATTAAGAGGTGGCTGGATGCCGAAAGTAGAAAATTTGGTATTGGGCGAAGAAGTTTAGACGATCGGAAGGTCAGCTACACTAAAATATAACGAACGCATGGATTGGCTGGGTGAGAGAAGGACGGTCAAATGTTATGAAAAAAAAAGAAGGTAGAATACGAAGTCTTCGAGGGGTGAATCATGCAGGAAGATTTCATTCTGAGCGGCATCGCGTTGCTGAACTGATCGTAGGTTCGTGAGAGGGAGCGAGTGTAGTGCAGATAGTCAGAGTCGGGTTATCAGATCGTGAAATTTTAAGGACAGTAAATGATATTGCAGATATTGCATGTGGAAGTAATATTGACACATAAATTGGGACTTTGTCGGGAGTGGTAATCGAGTTATAGATTTCGGGACTATGTCATAGGACGTAATCAGGACTGATAATTTTGATAGTTTGAGACCAGTTTGGATAGGAGCAGAAGAGGATTTCTTGGGACTTTGGACTACGGCAAGCTCGCAAGATATTTCGACTGAGAAGTCTACGAGGGACATCAACGAAGAATAGATAAGTTAACCGCGGTATAAAACTGTAAATTCAAAGATATTTTGATCAAAGGCATAACATCAAATCATTTTATTAAATTCACTAAATTGTTTGCTAAAAAGGTAACAATAAACTTTGTTAAATTTTGTTCTTTAGGAAAGAAAGTGATCTTTCATTTAGTCAATCCAAACAGTAATGGACTAGGAATAGAATCATTCTATTTCAGATTCCCAGCAGCGCTGTATAGTCTGCGGATCCTATAATCCATTATAAAGGTAATAAGGATTATAATATATCGTGACCCATTGACCCAGCAAGCCAGACGCTAAGATCTTTGCCAGAAATTAATGTAGAGAAATTTTGTACATCTCAGTACATTTGAATTCATTTTTCTCTACCTAATATTCTTCCTGCGGAATAGACAATGCCCTACTTATACAATTACAAATTATTGCCCTACTTATACAATTACCAATAATTGTTGCTCCCTTATTTTCTTCTCTGTATCGTTTTGTTACTGAAAGAGTTAATTAAATTATCATACCATTTTTTCCGATATTTAAAAAATTACCTTCTCATACTTTTGAATGTTCTCAAAAAAGGATTGGGTTTTCTTTTTTCTTATTCATTATTTATGCAGCAGGGATATAAAATGAAAAAGAAGTGATTTCCCCTAATATGTTCCTTTCTTCTTTTGTAGAAATTTTAATTGATAACATTCGGGATGGTTTTGACATGCTCTTCATTCCATCATTCTCTTGTTTCCATAATTAGCTTGTTTCCAGAATCCTCTTGATTCCGTCATCCTCTTGATTTCTTCATCGTAATGATTTCATCACCTTCTTGAGAAAAGAAAACTCCCATTCAAAATAGTTCACCATCTGATTTTTCTCAAGCTGAAATAATAAATTCAATATTTGGGAAAAGTAGCAAACTCTATTAAAAAACAGTGATAGTTTCACTGAACATGTCTCACTGAACCACCCACCATTGACGAAGTCTACCTGAGTTTTTCTGCCTCAGTACGAACATTCAACTAACCATTTTTTCTAATCTTCAGTGATCATTCTAAGAGTTTTCTCAACAAAGCGTTTTTGAGGAGAAGGGTTTAAGCAATTAAAACGCTTTTTGGGGAAATTTTTGCGCTTACCGAGGTGTTTAATAGCTCTCTCAATTTCCCTCGGCAAAATTAGTCGATTGCCATTATTTTAGCACAACAAGAATCGTTACGATATAATTGATCAAATATATAATGATTGACCCCGATTCTGTAATGAGAATAAAACATTCAGTAAGTATTTCTATCGATACATTTCCATGTAACTTTCTACGGCCAAGAATAGAAGAGATCGGAAACTGTATTATGTTTAGAGTTTATATTTATTCTGAACTTGCATAGCACAAATAAAAAAAATAAAATTGAAATACCCAACGGAGGTGTCACGTTAGGCCAGTACGTTGTAACAAAGCGAAAATTTAACTGCAGATTTTCTTAAAACTGTTTCAAATATATACTAAGGATGTGTTGCAAGAATGTAGCAAGTCAGATATGGAGTTTCATGCAATCATTTCTCTATACTCTCGTATTTTACCTCTTGTAGGTGGTTGTTTAATGTCATCGGCTGAAGTTGTAACCTGATTCATTTATTACCAATCCTATTCACGACATTGAATCATTAATTATCAAACAATTAATATTAATAAATTTATGGTGTTTACTCTCACATACATCATTAAAGCCTACTTAATGATCCAGGTAGTTTGTAATATTGGAGTGATGAAGTTTTAAAATTCCTTATTTATAGGAAAACAATCAAGAATCCAAAAATCAAGGATGACTTCATTTATTTATAATGTATTCAAACAGGCAATAGACCACAAATAATATATCTGTATATTCCATAGTGTATAATTCCAGTACTATTTTTAAATGATAAAAAATATATTGGACACAGTTCTGTGAATGGGGCAAAAAAATATTTCATCTCACGGGACGACAATGCGTTTTGAGATCAATGAGCGAAATTCTTTGTTTACTGGAACACATTTTGAGGGTTTTTTTTCAAGTCACCCATTGTAAATGAATTTGTAATGAAAAGTATTTAATTTCCTAAATACTGCACAAATATTGACGCACGACATCCATTTAGGCACAAGATCACTTATAAATAAATAATAAGTGAACGCGTAGCTATACTGAAATGATGGATGACAAGTACTAATGTCGAAGACTGTAGGCTTATCGACTCATTCAATTAGCGGTATTTGACCGTGTTTTATCCTTTAAGTTGTGCATTTTCTCGGTAGAGACTTGGCAATCCTGTCAAAAACATGATCTTAAAATATTTTATTACCATGAAAAGAGTATATCAGTATTTTCCATGGCCTGCTATAATCGAGATGTAATTACTTGATATGAATGAATCGAATCTAGTTCAAAAACTGAATAAGGTAATTAAAACAACTATACTATTTTATCTGAGTTAAATTGGACTTGCAGTTTTAATTTACAGCAATTAAGTAAAGAATTTCAGCAGAATATGCTTCCCTATGGTCGTTTAAAAATTAAAACACCATGTACTTGACAGCTTGTGATATACTGCTGCCTCAAAGAGGCTTTGGATTTTGATATCACAGTTGTATCTCCCGTGAATGTAGTGAAATATGACGGCTACAGTTACAATCGAGTGTGGTTTCACCAGTCACAGCGAGGGTCACGTTACTTCATTCTTTTTTGTTGGTGGAAATCCTAAATCTCATGTGTTATTTGATTTGTTTATTGTTTGTAGGTTTATCAAAGACTAGTAGTGTTTGCGAATTTAAATATCTTTTAGAGAGAAAAGAACCAACTCTGCTGCAGCATACTACCCGACAACGTTGCTATTTTGCACATCTGTCTGTCAAATGCACAGACGTTTTGAATGTCAATTACATGTAAACCCTGTTCCCAAAGTTGCTATTTAATAATAATTTTATCTCAAAAATACTATATTCCTATATAAAAACAAAGATGTGTTTGCAAACTGGAGAGAGAGTTGCCTGTGATAAATTAGAAATAGCATTTCTCTTTCTATCGTTAATTAAATATATTCAATATTAGCGGAAACAAGTGTATGCTTTAACCTTTCTCTTATTTTATTCAACATCCACATGACCTGACCTAAAATTCATAATTTCATTCAAACAAATTTGTATTTCCACAAATGCATGAGAGTTAAGTTTTATTTTATTAAAAGCGACATTCGGAATTTGATGTTTTTCTTTAATTTACATACTTTCGGATTATAAATTATATATACTTTTAAATTACATTCCGAACTCCGCCTACGGTGGGCGCTGAGTGGATTGAGTAGCTCAGTAGCCGCCGTTGCCGGTCCCAAGCCCGGGTAAAGGAGGAGGGTTGGAGCAATGGGCCTGCAACCCATTCTTTGTAAAAGCTCTCTGAGGATGTCCGTATAGTTAGCACACCCACTTAACAGAAAATCAAAAAAGAGTATTCCATAATTTTGTACTAATTTTAAACTAATTTTAACCCAAATTAAAAAATTTTGTACCGATGCAGAACATTAAAAAAAAACAGGGTATAAGAGTGGGTGTGCTAACTTAACGTTAAGTTAGCACACCCACACGATGAAAATCGATGATATCGAAAAACTAAAAATACCATCATTTTGTACTAATTTTAAACTAATTTTAACCCATTTTCAAAAATTTTGAACTGATGCACAACATCAAAATAAAAAATGAATACGTTTGCGTTCACCTACAGTAAAGTTAGCAACACCACCCATTAAAATCAATGATATCGAAATACTAAAAATACCATCATTTTGTACTAATATTAAACTAATTTCAACCCATTTTCAAAAATTTTGAACTGATGCACAACATCAAAATAAAAAATGTATACGTTTGCGTTCACCTACCGTAAAGTTAGCCACACCACCCATTAAACTCAATGATATCGAACAACTAAAAATACCATCATTTTGTACTAATATTAAACTAATTTTAACCCAAATTCAAAAATTTTGAACTGATGCACAACATCAAAATATAAAATGTATACGTTTGCGGGGGTTCACCTACCGTAAAGTTAGCAACACCGCCCATTAAAATCAATGATATCGAAAAACTAAAAATACCGTCATTTTGTACTAATATTAAACTAATTGTAACCCATTTTCAAAAATTTTGAACTGATGCACAACATCAAAATAAAAAATGTATACGTTTGCGTTCACCTACAGTAAAGTTAGCAACACCACCCATTAAAATCAATGATATCGAAAAACTAAAAATACCATCATTTTGTACTAATATTAAACTAATTTTAACCCAAATTCCAAAATTTTGAACTGATGCACAACATCAAAATAAAAAATGTATACGTTTGCGAGGGTTCACCTACCGTAAAGTTAGCAACACCACCCATTAAAATCAATGAAATCGAAAAACTAAAAATACCATCATTGTGTACTAATATTAAACTAATTTTAACCCATTTTCAAAAATTTATAACTGATGCACAACATCAAAATAAAAAATGTGAACATTTGCGTTCACCTACAGTAAAGTTAGCAACACCACCCATTAAAATCAATGATATCGAAAAACTAAAAATAGCATCATTTTGTACTAATATTAAACTAATTTTAACCTATTTTCAAAAATTTTGACCTGATGCACAACATCAAAATAAAAAATGTATACGTTTGCGGGCGTTCACCTACAGTAAAGTTAGCAACACCACCCATTAAAATCAATGATATCGAAAAACTAAAAATACCATCATTTTGTACTAATTTTAAACCAATTTTAACCCATTTTCAAAAATTTTGAACTGATGCACATCATCAAAATAAAAAATGTAGTTTGGAGATGCCAGAAATTATGCCAAAATAAAAAATGTGTTTGGGGATGCCAGAAATTAATATCATAATTAAGGATAATCATGATTTTATTTTAATAATAATTTCGAGTAAAATTTGATTTTAATAAGTATTAATTAGTTTTTATTATAAAGTAAAAATTTTATTACAGTTTTAATAGAAGGTATTATTAAGTAGTAAAGTAGATAATTATTTATGGAGGGTGAAAAATATCTTTGGGGAAGCGGGAGCGATTTCATTTAATGTGATAATTTTTTCCCAGATCGAAATGTTGATGAACAGAATATTTTTTAGAGTTGAAGAATTTGGAAGATTGATTAGTGATAAATGTTTTAATTAGTTCAATTTGTAATTCTTTATGAATTTGTCTGTTGGAGATGAACCATTCAGCCTATAGAATTTTCCGTAAAAATTTATTTTCAGTAGTTTGTATTTTCTTCATGTTTGACGCAGATGCATTACTCTAAATTGGGCATGCGTATGTAACTGATGGTCTTATTATTGCCTTGAATATTGATAT
The DNA here is from genome assembly GCA_011170035.1 of Teleogryllus occipitalis. Taxonomy (NCBI): domain Eukaryota; kingdom Metazoa; phylum Arthropoda; class Insecta; order Orthoptera; family Gryllidae; genus Teleogryllus; species Teleogryllus occipitalis. The sequence goes on from BLKR01008406.1 coordinate 7,643, forward strand.
ACCACAATCTATTTGTAATTTTGAAAATTTATTAGTTAAGGGGTATAATTTTGATATTTTTGAGAATTTTTATTGGCAATATTTTGAATATGTGTTTTCCAAGTTAATCAATGGTCGAAATAGAGCCCTAAATATTTAATTGAAATATGATTTTCTATCCAGGGTATATTTATATTATTTAATTTGAGACATGGGGGATTAGTAGGTCTGCAAAGTGTGAAAATTTTTGTTTGTGTTTTAGATGAGTTTATTATTATTCTCCATTGTTGAGTCCATTTAATATATAAATTTAAAGAGTTTTGAAGAGTGTCTCGGGCAGTTTGTACATTTTTGTGATACCAAAGAAGTGCAGTATCATCAGCATGCAGCGCTATGGTGGTAAAAGGAAGGTGTGGAATATCTGACGGAAAAGGAAGGTGTGAAATCTGAATATCTGTGGATCTGTGGAATATTCAATTTTTGTTTTATTTTTTGAACTTCTACATGAGAAAAAATTTTATTTTTGAAGGGACCGAATAAAGTGGAGAAGAGATGAAAGATTCAACTTCCTTATTAAAAATTTGATCTATAATAGGGTTGGAGATAAAAGACTTTTGGACTAAGTGACTGGCAATTAAATTTTATTTTTGAAAATCAGTATAAGCACATATAGTACCGTTGTTTAATATTGGTGTAGGGGAATAAGATTTTGCTAATTTTTTAATTGTTGACCATTGTGGTCTGCTATTAGGATGTATTTGTGCAATGTAATTTTGAAATTTGTCTTATTCATAATTGGTCTATACGTAATTTGATAATGCGTGATAACTTTTTCTTTTAATGCCAGGGCGACGAGTTTGTTGCCAGAATCATCTTAGATCATGTTTAGATTTAATAAGATTTAAGATATTAATAGGGAGAGATCAAGTATGTATGTTCGGTTTAATGTGTGTACTAGAATATTTATATGCATATAGAATTAATGTAAATTTTGTTTTGTCTAAAAATAAATAATCCATTTAGTCAAAACTGTCATTTCATTTAATAATCAACCTATTATTTTATAATAAAAAGAATGTTCAAATTTGGATTGAATTTATACGTAAAGCAAATTAGTTTTAAATTATTTTCTTATTATGATTATAAATATTCTCAATTATTAAAGTTAAATCCGCAATGCCTAACTTTGACTTATGTGCGCTCTAGGCTCTCAAATGTTTAGTGCCCTTTTTTGACACAAGTTATTTATAATATTTTGAATGTAAAAAATGAACAATATTTATAGCAATGCAAATATTGTATACGTATAAATAATTAATTATATGTATCAACCATTTGAGGGTAAATAAGTTAAAAATATAAGGTATTATAGACGAAATTCTATATTTGAATGTAATTTACATTTAATTACAAAAAAAATTGGATATTAAAGTCAAAAAATCATGTAGGTGTAGATATAAAATATGGTTTGTCTTACGGAATCTCGTTTTCTCACTATAGTCTCGGCAAATTTCTTAAATGTCTTCAGGCTCTAAGCGTCCCAAAATGTAATTTTCTATGTAGATAATGCATTCAATATGTCTTGTTTAAGACTCTATCTCAGATAATTTTTTACGTGCTTTAGAAGAGAGAAAGATCGTTCGCCATTTGCATTGGTCAGACATCATTAGAGTCTTAAAATAATCTCATTTGTAATAATTTCTTTACGGTAGGTGAACACTCGCAAAAGTATAAATTTTTTATTTTGATGTTGTGCATCAGTTCAAAATTTTTGAATTTGGGTTAAAAATAGTTTAAAATTAGTATAAAATGATGGTATTTTTAGTTTTTCGATATCATTGATTTTAATGGGTGGTGTTGCTAACTTTACGGTAGGTGAACATTAGAAAAAGTATAAATTTTTTATTTTGATGTTGTGCATCAGTTCAAAATTTTTGAATTTGGGTTAAAATTAGTACAAAATTGTGGTATTTTTAGTTTTTCGATATCATCGATTTTCATGGGTGTTGTTGCTAACTTTACGGTAGGTGAACACTCGCAAAAGTATAAATTTTTTATTTTGATTTTGTGCATCAGTTCAAAATTTTTAAATTTTGGTTAAAATTAGTTTAAAATTAGTACAAAATGATGGTACTTTTATTTTTTCGATATCATTGATTTTAATGGGTGGTGTTGCTAACTTTACTGTAGGTGAACGCCCGCAAAGGTATACATTTTTTATTTTGATGATGTGCATCAGTTCAAAATTTTTGAATTTGGGTTAAAATTATTTTAATATTAGTACAAAATTGTGGTATTTTTAGTTTTTCGATATCATTGATTTTAATGGGTGGTGTTGCTAACTGTACGGTAGGTGAACCCCCGCAAACGTTTACATTATTTATTTTGATGTTGAGCATCAGTTCAAAATTTTTAAAAATAGATTGAAATTAGTTTAATATTAGTACAAAATGATGGTATTTTTAGTTTTTCGATATCATTGATTTTAATGGGTGGTGTTGCTAACTTTACGGTAGGTGAACGCCCGCAAACGTATACATTTTTTATTTTGATGTTGTGCATCAGTTCAAAATTTTTGAAAATGGGTTGAAATTAGTTTAATATTAGTACAAAATGATGGTATTTTTAGTATTTCGATATCATTGATTTTAATGGGTGGTGTTGCTAACTTTACGGTAGGTGAACCCCCGCAAACGTTCACATTTTTTATTTTGATGTTATTCATCAGTTCAAAATTTTTGAAAATGGGTTAAAATTAGTTTCATATCAGTACAAAATGATGGTATTTTTAGTTTTTCGATATCATCGATTTTCATGGGTGGTGTTGCTAACTTTACGGTAGGTGAACGCTCGCAAACGTATACATTTTTTATTTTGATGTTGTGCATCAGTTCAAAATTTTTGAACTTAAGTTAAAATTAGTTTAATATTAGTACAAAATGATCGTATTTTTAGTTTTTCGATATCATTGATTTTCATGGGTGGTGTTGCTAACTTTACGGTATGTAAACCACCGCAAACGTATACATTTTTTATTTTGATGTTGTGCTTCAGTTCAAAATTTTTGAACTTGGGTTAAAATTAGTTTAATATTAGTACAAAATGATGGTATTTTTAGTTTTTCGATATCATCGATTTTCATGGGTGGTGTTGCTAACTTTACGGTACGTGAACCCCCGCAAACGTATACATTTTTTATTTTGATGTTGTGCATCAGTTAAAAATTTTTGAATTTGGGTTAAAATTAGTTTAAAATTAGTACAAAATGATGGTATTTTTAGTTTGTCGATATCATTGATTTTAATGGGTGGTGTTGCTAACTTTACTGTAGGTGAACGCAAACGTATACATTTTTTATTTTGATGTTGTGCATCAGTTCAAAATTTTTTAAAATGGGTTAAAATTAGTTTAATATTAGTACAAAATGATGGTATTTTTAGTTTTTCGATATCATTGATTTTAATGGGTGGTGTTGCTAACTTTACGGTAAGTGAACCCCCGCAAACGTATATATTTTTTATTTTGATGTTGTGCATCAGTTCAAAATTTTTGAAAATGGGTTAAAATTAGTTTAATATTAGTAAAAAATGATGGTATTTTTAGTTTTTCGATATCATCGATTTTCATGGGTGGTGTTGCTAACTTTACGGTAGGTGAACCCCCGCAAACGTATACATTTTTTATTTTGATGTTGTGCATCAGTTCAAAATTTTTGAAAATGGGTTAAAATTAGTTTAATATTAGTACAAAATGATGGTATTTTTAGTTTTTCGATATCATTGATTTTAATGGGTGGTGTTGCTAACTTTACGGTAGGTGAACCCCCGCAAACGTGTACATTTTTTATTTTGATGTTGTGCATCAGTTCAAAATTTTTGAAAATGGGTTAAAATTAGTTTAATATTAGTACAAAATGATGGTATTTTTAGTATTTCGATATCATTGATTTTAATGGGTGGTGTTTCTAACTTTACTGTAGGTGAACGCAAACGTATACATTTTTTATTTTGATGTTGTGCATCAGTTCAAAATTTTTGAAAATGGGTTAAAATTAGTTTAAAATTAGTACTAAGTTGTGGTATTTTTAGTTTTTCGATATCATCGATTTTCATCGTGTGGGTGTGCTAACTTAACGTTAAGTTAGCACACCCACTCTTATACTCTGTTTTTTTTAATGTTCTGCATCGGTACAAAATTTTTTAATTTGGGTTAAAATTAGTTTAAAATTAGTACAAAATTATGGAATACCCTTTTTTAATTTTCTGATAAGTGGGTGTGCTAACTATACGGACATCTTTCGTACGTCCGTCTGCTAATGAACCGTGTGGAAAGAACACTTCAGTGGCTGCCAAGGATTATCTCATATAAAGAGTTTGATACTCCCTGGTGAAAAAGTACTAATGTGTCCGTGTTAGAGACACCGTCCATTTATGAAAACCTTATTTAAGATATTAACACTTTGAGGTTTATTTATCTAGGAAAAGGCTTTCTCACCGTAGCACATGATCTTCGTTCATTTCGTTCACTCATTTTACCGATTCATCGCTTTTTATTCTCTATTGTGAATTGGTAGATGAGGGATTGTTTATTGGTCCGGTTCCATTGGGTCTACCGACAAGGTTGGAATAGCTTAGCGTCGGAACATTCACAAGTCACATTTATATGTTATTCAATACATCATTAGTTAATAAAAACAATGAAAACGCTTACTTCGTTGTACGGAGTTCACTTTTTATTTTCAAACTTCTCTCTTGGAATGGGCATTCTGTTGAAGGTAGAGCTTTTCTCGCGAGGATTCGGGAAAGCATCTGTTTTAGCCCTTTTATCTTTTCTCCGCCCAACCACCCGTCAACAATATGGGCATAGAGAGTCAAATACAACGATAATTGAAACTGCAATAATCAACTGATGCTATACGACTAGCTCCTATACTAATCAACTGATGCTATACGACTAGTATATGGTCTTTATTCTACGATTGGAAAAATAAGTTTAGGGCTCGGCAGAACAAGGGGCTATCCCACATTGGTGTACTTCTAAGATAATGAGGATTTTACTAGAACTTTCATAATATAACTCAGTACATTTCTAAACTTTTGAACATAGTAATATTCCATATAAGTCCAACTGGATTTTAATAACATATTGCACTAGCAGAATAACATTTGATATAATACTAACATAATATAATAACACACTAATATAATAAGTTATATTTACTAACTACTAATAACTCAATTTCACAAAAAATGTGGGACAACCCCTTGTTCTACTGTGCCCTTTAATTGATGCGAAGTCCCCTCCTGGGGTAACCTCCGAAACGTGTTGTGTTTTGTACTTGCGAAAATCTTCTGTCAGTACTGTGGACGGAGAAATGCCAAACAAGAAAAAAATAAATTAAAAAATTGGTATCAAATACAAAAATTTCCCACAATATAATTCATATTGTGAGTGGATGCACACGGTTTCATTACACAACGCGGGAATTACACAACAACATTTATATGAAAGACTTTTAGCAATAAGAGACTAAGCCACATCAACAACAAAATGTCTCCAAAAACGTATAAATGTTAATATTTCGATTTTGGTTAAAGTGTGTATAATTTTGTTATCTGTTTATTTCTTCTTCATAATATGAAGAGCCAATAACAAGTTAAACTTACTTTCTCCAAAATCTAGGTATTATCTTTTGCAAATACTCGGAGGCGTCTTGTGGTTAGTGCTAAACTTATCACTGGCCCAATCCCTTCATATATTAAATGTTTCTCCCCTGAGCGCGCTTTTGTAGGTATTTTGACCAAGTGTCCACAGCATTCAGGCATTCCGGTACGACGGCGGCGCGAAAGATGTAGTTTGCTCAGCGGCCGCCGCTTAAAGTGTACAAGCGTACCCGTGCGAGAACTCTCGCATATTAAACCCCACCCTCTTCCCAATTTTTCCGTTTTCATATTAAGCCTGTAATAAATATTTTTCTTCAAGACCCTCTTATTCTTTGTCACTTGTTCTATGTGACCCCTTGTAATTGATAACATTGCAATACAATACAACCTTGTCAATACAAACTATTCTTATTTAATGTTATTACCGAGAATTTAATGTTATTACATCCGCGTAATTCAGTCGCGTAGAATATCAAGTGATTAGTTTAATTTCACATGCAGTTTCAGATTCTATAGGCTCTGAACAAGTGGGGTAGAATCGAGAAGCGTCGATCCAGCAAAAATGGAATAGAATGTTCAAGAAGATTTCATTCTGTAGATTACGGTGTGAGGAACGATTCTTTGAGGCCGTTGGACTCAAAATTTTAGTTTTTAAGGCTCTAAAACGTCTCATTTATGAGTTATTTAGTGCAATTCGTCATGTCTCTGTGAAATTCTCTTCTTTACAGACCTCACATATAAATATTGGTTGCGTGTGAGAGCCGCAAAAGGTATGTACACTACTGAAGTAATATATGAGATGATGTGTACGGACCTAACTTTGCATTTTTTAATAACACTCGTCTTCGGAAGCTCGGATGCTCTGAGCAGTGGTTGGGATGTCAAACCTCATTTGAAAAAAAAACTTTTTGAATATTAAAAAAGAACTGCCAGATTTTATTAAAATTTTTGTCCATTTGTACAATTGAATGAATGGGAAATAGTCTAATTTCCTTGTAAATTGTTAAACAAACTCGTTTCTTACTGCTAATAGAATACAGCAACTTTCGAGTTATCACACCTTTAGAATAATTGCAACGTCCTTCACAAAGCAGGTGCTAAAATGAGTTAGTTTGCTCGAAGCGTCTACTTTAGAGGTTTCGTTTGGTTGTGGGAACAAACGACAAAAATGTGCCCAAGTTATTATTTCGTAATATCTTTATCGATACCTTTAATTGTCTCCCTTATGTATCAGAATGTGTTTAGAATACATCACAAAAAGTTTCTCTCGGATATTTTCGGATTGTTTTGAAATTACCGTTGACTATACTATTTGATGTCAGTCATTATTTTGGTTTATCTCCAGTCTTTTTATTCTAGTCACAAACCAATTTCATTTTAACTTTTCAATTTCATTCTCCATCAGTGAGTGCTATTGAGTCCGTTACAAAATAGACTGTTGTGATAATGGTAGAGGCACGAAATTAAAATATATTTTCGTTTCGAAAAGGAAAGAAAATTTACCTGAAATGAAAATTTTAAGTAAACGAATATATATTGATGAAATAATAGTTGCAATTCCTGCAGGAGCTTTTGACATCTCATCTAGCCATTCTACTGATGTGTCAAGGTAGAAATCATTTATCGAAAAGTTTAAGACTACTCGGTAAACGCTCTAAAATCTTTATCAAGCAATGAAATTTGCCTCTCTTCGAAATAAATGTTTTTTTTTAAAATAAATGATGACGCGAAGTTTAAATCATAGAAAATTGCATCCAACTTGTTAGTTCACTTTACCCAACAATATATGTTTCGCCCATGACAACCTAAAAAATGATCTAACAAACTTTGTCCAATGGACAGAAAAGTGAAGAATCAAGATCAAAGTCGCAAAATCACCATGACAAAATGTACACCCTTCACAAACTCAAACCACCCCCGCCCCCCCTGTTCCTATTGTTTGGCTCGACAGCTCGCTAGGGGCCTTGGCCGACCAACGGTGCCCCAGCCTCTCGCCAATGGGATAAGGGGTTAATAATAATAATAATAATAATAATAATAATAATAATAATAATAATAATAATAATAATAATAATAATAAAATTGTCTTTATTTGTGGCGAGGCTCAGGCCTTAAGGCCTACTCTTCCGCCTAACCACTTTAATTAATTTACAATTTTAAAAATTACAGTTGAGGCGTTCGGATGTAATTAATATTAACTGACTTTTAATGATTCGGATGTAATTAATATTAACTGATATGTCGCAGAAGAAGAAAAAAATCAATTTGTGACTACCATGTACCCTCTCCCTCAGAAAAAATGTCGTTCAAAATTCTATCTTCCACACCGCGCCGACAAACTTGGACACCCCTCGGCCTGGGGGAGGGCAGGGGAGGGACGCGTTGACCAATCGCTAGCAGGTAGAACCACAGTTGTCTGTGATTGGTGCAACATCCCAAGGGGAAGAAAGAACGCTGTCTCAGGGGGAGGGGGCTAGTTCGTTTACGTACGAGACGGAAATATCGTCATATTTCCCTGCCGAAGGAGGTAGTTTGCCTGCGCGTACGCCACGACGAAAAAAGTATTTCTAAGCGGGGTTTTCCGTCCAGAATGATTGTCTATAGACCAGTAAATATTTATCATTTTAGCAAAATGTATTATAACTTTTAGTAATCGATTTGTAACTCCTGACAAACTGCTATTTTGAGATATTCATTTCAGGCACAATTTGCGGAGCCTTCCCGGCCGTTCTAACGCATATTTCGAATTTGTTTATAAAATTATAAATTGTTGCAAAATTGTTAATTCGCTGTTTTTGGTTCTGGGACATCGAGAGACTCTCCCCACTTTAGATTTGCAAAATTTGGAAATTGTTTATAAATTTGCAATTGTTGCAAATTTTTTTATTGTCTAATCTGAATGACGTTTAAATGTGATGCAAAATTCCGGAATCCGTTCGGTGCTATTATATCTCGTTCTCGAGATATATGTAATTATTTATAAGAAATTAACATCTTAGTAGATCCCATTTGTTTGCCCTTAATTCATTCGCGCTAGCAGAATAGCGTGGGATGGGCATACTGAAAAACAGTTCTCCAATGCCGCGCTTTTGCCTGCCACATACGCTTAAAATGCACTTGCTTGTAAACAAATTCTGTGGCCAATTTAATTATGCTAAATTCGTATTTTTACTGCGAGTATGAGCATAACTTTTATTTGGTTTTTACATTCACTTTTAAGTCCTACAATTTTCAAGTCGATATATTTATCAAATAGGAAAGAAATTGATTATAAAAAAAAATATTTTTCAAGGTACATTACGCCCAAACAATTGTTTCTGTTTTTCTATCAAAGGGGTGTTGAGCAACCGAATAACTGTATTATTAATTTTTTTAAGTCCCCTGTTAACACCGAGAGTCAGAAACTAGTTGTTCCTCTTGTTTAACCATTACCATTAAAAATAGGGAAACATATTGCTTAGCTGTTTGCTATAAACTGCACTGGATTGGATGAAGGTAGTGTTAAGGTTTTCAAATACAGAAATATTCAATTTTGTGTTTTGAAAGATCACATGAGTAGAATCACACATCACAATATTTACACAAGTATAAAAATTTCTAAATAAACGTATATAAACTTTAAGTTAATATTTTCAATTCAATTTATCATTCCTTTCTAAAACTGTTAATTTGATGATTTCATTGTATAATATTCAAATCAGAGCTTTATGTGCTAAATCTACGCATTGTTAATACATACTTTTAAACAACATTAATATATTTAATATACATTTAAAAAGTTTTTAGATTGGCGAACGTTTCAATGAAATTTCATGAATTCTAAATGCTTGAAAATAAATACTTGTAAAATTAAATAATTGTAGCGTGTAAAAATATAACAAACTCACGTATTTGGTAAAACGAGTTGATATTACTAAAAGAAAGCAAAACATTTGTTATAACAATTCAAAGAGATTTAGCGTTTGTTTACAGTTTAGTAAATATCAATGCACTAGCATTTCCCAGTGAAAATACATAGAACGAACTTGGTGGTCAAGTGATATGACCTTCCCAACACAGACTACATTTCAGTATCGTCAGAGTTCGAAGGTGGTTTGTTGGACGCCATTCCACGAATCTATCAAAACCTTGAATTTTGCACGACCATCTGTACAGCGAGAACGTAGGGGTTTATTAAACGGAAACGGGCCACTCGAGGTATCTAATGTGCACTCTTTGAAAACGTTTAACCATTATAAACTATCCCTAAGACAAATATCAAATAAACAATGTTAAAGGTCACCAGCTTAACATTGCCTTTACTATTTGAATGTTTTCAACATCCCCAAAACCAACAGAAAACCCATGTTTTCACAGGTTATTATAAAACCAATTCAATAAATATAAGCATTTATTCACGTTATTATTTTAAAACACTCAAATATCTACGATGTTATTTGATTCATGTCTTCATCGAAGATCTGAGATTAAAAAACTGATAAGCAGAGAAAATTAAAGTAATTTTGAGTGATTGATGAAGTTGAATGATCAAACGAAAAACAATGTTTCTTGCTTCATATAACGCTATCGTGTTTAACAGACATGTAATTACATGTGATACCTATATTTAAACATCCAAACTAATGAAAATTTTCAAAATTAAACTCATCAATAAAACGTTGATTCATCAGCAAGGATTATATTATTAAATACTTTTTTGGGATTCATGTGCTCCTGTGTGAATAACGTAGTAAACGTGATTCGTATGATCCAGTTTCTCAGAATAATACAAAACCTGCTAGACTCATACACTAAACATAATAGTTGTCAAATAGTTATTTACGACATGAGTATCATAAGATATCTTATTACAATACGAAATTGGAGAATTATCAAACAAGACTCTTTAGACGAAATTGTTAACCAATTGAATATTGTAATATAATGTTACCATTTGAATATCATAGAAAGTAAGACGCAGTTTGTCAAAATTCATGTGAACTATAATTTTTCTTTAAATTTTACTCCTTATCCTGCGAAAGATGTGTGACAGTACTTATGTTAACAATTATACTGCCATGGGTTTAATTAATTAGTTTTCAGTACGCAAATTATTGTTTTTGGTTTTAAAGAAGCATGGATATACAGAGTATCGGGGAAGGAAACGTCGAAAGTTTGAAAAACGCTGTTTAAACAATTTTAATCATACTTTCTCTAATAAACTACATAGATATTTTGAATGACTGAGCTGCAATAAACACGCAAATTTTGGTTTGAAAATATGATTTCTACGCAAAACTTTGCATTCTAGAATCATGTAAACACCCCAGAAACATGTAACATGTTTAATATTAACAATATAAATTAATATATTAGTTCAGAAAAAATTAACCGAGAAATAAAAAAGCAGTCGAACTGTGAAAATTGGGTGCTTTTTATTTCTAGGTTAATTTTTCTTTCTGATCAAATGTATTCATTTATTTTGTTAATCATAAACAATTTAGATATTAATGAAGTGTTTATATGCTTCTACAACGCAAATAGTTGTCTAGAAAACATATCCAAACCAACTTTTGAATGTTTATTGCGGCTTAGCCATTTGGAATATCCGTGTAGTTTATTAGACAAAATAAGCTTAAAATTATCTTAACAGCTATTTTTCGAAGATTCGACATTTCTTCCCCGAATATCCTGTATATAAAAGGCTTGATTTCTGTTGGTACGCGACGGAACGGCGTTCCGGTTCTTGGAAATAATGATGAAATTATATTATATATAAGTAGCTAGGAAATATATTCTATTATAATGACCATATAGCAAACACTCAGAATGTAACAATATTTGGGAGGAAAAAAATCAAAACTAAAATGCCTAATTTTTCCAGTCAAAAACTTTACCACCGTGATATAAATCTTTTGATGTTACTTCGTTATTTTTTTATGACACGATATTTTTGAAAATAGGTTATCATTAAGAAAGAATTAATATTCTTTTCTGCGTTAACATAATGCAATAATATTAATCGTGTCATGATATATACAACCTCAAATTTGTGGGGCTAATATGATACAACTTAAGAGGCTAATGTAATACGGGTGTCGGGGCTATTTTGATACACTAAAAATTAACACGCAGACAACTGGAACGGATTTTTTTATGTTTAATATTACATCAAAGGCGCTAAAATTCCGATTTGATGTTGATAAACTATCCAAGTGTTTATCTGAGAAAGAAAGACCAGGCGACAATTCATATAGATTTCCTCGTTCTCCTCCCTACCCGGTACATGGTGATTCACTTATGATTATCAATTGGCGGAAGCTTCTGCTGTTTCAGTGCAGTTACTGATTTTTCACTGGAATCACAAGGAACCAGGCCTACAATAGGAGCTAACACCATCCCTTCAACTCCAAATATCAACTGTTCTCATCCAGTACTTTTGAGATAATACTGTTGGAAAAAAATTTTAAAAAACAGTAGCCCTCCAAAGAATAAGGAAGCGGTTAGACCCAATAGCAGCAATCATTACTAGTGAAGAGTGGATCATTACTAGGAAAGAGTGGAGTGTTTAATTTACATTAATTTAATATCTCTTTTTAAAAGAGATTTCATGAAACAAAAATCTCTAGCGTTAATATTTCTTTTCGACAATGTTAATAGGTATTTGTTCGCAATTTTCGAAAATTCAGATCGTTCGCCCAAAATTGAACGTACGCCACTTTTAAACATCTTGTGCTTCAAGGAATAGATTTACAGAAAAATTGGAGCTCTTTTTGAGGAAATTATGTAAATATGATGGGGTTTGGTGTAAAGTACCTTCAAAATTAAAAGATTAGTTTCAAATTCGAAGATTCGTAATATTAGCCAGATCGTTCAAGGAATGTCCATTTTGGTGA
>BLKR01008407.1:0-20159 GCA_011170035.1 Teleogryllus occipitalis
TGGAATCTGTAAGTCTTTGTGTAATGGTGCATTCGTTACGTACCACGGGTCATTTACAAATTTTCTTAAGGCTATTGACTAGAAGCATTGTAATATTTCAATATTACAATGTTGAGCTGTTCCCCAAAGTTGAATTCCATATGTCCATACTGGTTTTAATATTGCTTTGTACAAAATTACTTTGTTTGCGACGCTTAACGATGATTTTCTGCCCAGTAGCCAGTTTAACCTTGCCAAGTCATTTTGAGGAATGCATTGCGATTCGATTTTTATATTTGGTCACGTTTCGTGCTTCAGACTCAAGGTGACTTGGACAGACTTCTTGTCATTGATTTTGAGGCGCCAGCGTTTCTGCCACTTATGGATGGATTGCAGATGTTCTTCCACGAGACGAGATGCTTCTGCTGGATCTTCATATCGAGCTATATGTTACATAACAAAATTTTCGAGAAATTAAGAGTTTTAAAGACGCACGCCGACTGCTGGTTTCCGCAATCTGAACGAGAAACTCCGGGTGATATGCGGCGAGGCCATTCCCTTCCGTTGCGTCGACCTTGCGGTAAAGGTTTTCAGTCTTTCAAAGAGTAAACCTTTTGTTTCTGACAGCACACGCATGTATTAATTCAGAACGTGTTCACTCTCTTCCCTTTCTTTCTCTACGGTTAATAATTCAAATATTTTCTCAAATCTTGTAGTATTTCATTAATTAAAAAATAGTACCTTGTGGCGTACAGATTTACTCAGAACATGGCTATGGGTGAATACATTGTCTCCAGGACTGAGAGGGTGTAGTCTTAAAGAGAAAATCGCGGGTTTTCGTGAGCTCCTTTGCACATTGCATCACTACATTTCCCGCAGGGTCGACGCAACGGAAGGGAATGGCCTCGCCGCACATCACCCGGAATTTCTCGTTCAGATTACGGAAACCAGCAGTCGGAGTGCGTCTTTAAAACTCTTAATTTCTCGAAAGTTTTGTTATGTAACATATAGCGATATGCATATTTATGAACTCATCTCTTCACGCTTGTTATGATGAGCTAAAAAAATCTATAGGGTTCCATTTAAAAAATCGAAGTTACCGTGGATTGTTTGATTAAGTTCTGGATTTGTTACACCGGTTGAACTTGAACTTGAAGACTGTACTGCAGGAGGGAAAAAGGGCAATGGCATTGCTATCACTGTACCTTGCGGTATCTGATGTAAAATGAGTTGTTGCTGCTGCTGATATTGTTGTTGAAGAAACAACTGAGTTTATAGTTCAACTTGACTTGTAGTAGACGAATCCATTATGAATTCAGATTCCGGCTGGAAGATGTTCTCCGAGGCCATATTGATTGTTTACTTCTTATGTAGGCAACATTATTTTTTGAAATCACCAGTTGAAACACAGAATTTCATAAACAGGAAATACAATTGATCACGAAAACACTACACACAAGTCAGAGCACTGTGGATGTGGAACTGAAATGTGGACGCACAACTTGACACAATGAGTCAACGCGCAACTTAGAATTCACGAGACACTGCGGAGTAGAGGACACGCCCTCTCACCTGCACCGTTCGCGAGAGACTACAATTTATATCTGTTAGTGTTTGTTGTTATTAATGTTTGGAAGACATTTCTCTACCTTTAAATTAAAGCATTGTAACTTTACTTTGCCGACCTGGATGGCCGAGGTGGCTTAGAGCGAGTACCGACTCAGCGCTTCGGTCCGAAGGGTCGCGGGTTCGAGTCCCGCCTTGGGCATGGCTGTTTGTCCCTTGACTTTGTGTGGGTGTTGTCGCGGAGGGTCTCGCGTTCTGCTGACCCCAGATCAGAGGAGCCCGCAAGTGTTTGTCTAGTGTATGGTCGAATATGCGTCCCTTCGGGGCATAAAGGGCAACCGGCTGTCGGCTGGATAAAAGCCCTAGGAAAAAAAAACACTTCACTTTTATGGAAAAATGAGTTATCGTCTTTGATGGTCTTATATATCCTATTTTCGTACTGTAATTAAAATGGGATAAAAAAATAACAAGTTTACGAGTCTATATTTAAAATATCTATGTTTTAAACATTTATTTATTTAGTCAAAAACTGTATGTGACGTATGGGGGAGAAAATCATCTGCGCACGCTTTCTTGAGTTTCAGACTCCCTTCCCAACAAAATAACTATTAAAAGTTGAAAGATGAAAAATTAGAGTAATAATAATAATAATAATAATAATAATAATAATAATAATAATAATAATAATAATAATAATAATAATATATTTTAAAAAGCGAGAGATTAACATTTCAAAAACTAGATATTTTCGTAGCCGAAACTTATTTGTTTTCGTGTAAACGAACGAACAGATTTGATTTTTCTGTATTGCTAACAAAATAGAAACTCACCCTAAGCTCTACTACCACTAGATAGATAGATAGATTTATTCAAGTTCGCTTTGAGCTAATGCTCGGTGGCAAACATTATTACAACTAGATATACGAGAATTACAAAACTATTACGAACATTTACAAATATAATTACAATTACAATTAGGGATTGATTTTGAGTTATCTGTAAGTTGATTTATAGCTTTTCTAACACTTCACCCCACTTCACTTCACTTCACTTCACTTCATTTCACTGCGCTGCGCTACACTGCACTCCCCTCCCCTCCCATGCCCATGCCCCCCACCACACTACACTACACTTCACTTCACTGTATAAGGGACATGACCATATTATTAATAATAATAATAACGATTATAATAATATAACTAATAATAACAATAACTTAAAAGTTACATCGAAACCAGTAACAGTGTGAATAATTATGATATCAATAATAATAATAATAATAATAATAATAGTAATAATAATAATAATAATAATAATGAATAAAGTCTCAGTATTATTAATGATGACCTACATAGAATTAAGTATATTTTTAAATTTCACTTCATTAGAAGGAAGAGTCTCTAGTGCTTTTGCTGGTAGTTTGTTCCAATCTACTATAGTACGATTCACAAAGGAGAACTTGCCTACATCAGTTCTTTGCTTTCTACATCGTATTTTCCAGGGATGGTCTCCTCTGCTTTTATAATCAGGTTTCTGTAATCTTTTACTGAGGTCTGCCCATGCTGAGTCCCCTTTGTATATCTTGTACATTACGCATAAACGCGCCCATTCCCGTCTCTTGGATAAAGGTTCCCATTCATCTCGTCCATGATTTACAAACTTTCCGGCCCGTTTTTGAATTTTATCTAACGCCTCGATTTGCCCTTTTCTGTACGGGTCCCAGCAGGCCGCTCCGTACTCTAAAATAGGACGAACAAGTGTAGTATATGCCAAGGATCGGGCATTCGAACTACTGTTTTTTAGAATGCGCATTACGAAGTGCAGCGCCCTCCACGATTTTTTCGCCGTATTGTTAATATGATCCGACCAACCCAAGTCGCTACGCAGGACCAAACCCAAATACTTACAGTTTTTTTACACGTGGTATATCGTTAGTTCCTAACTTGTAATTCGAGTGTACGTTCGAGCGAGATTTGGTAAAACAAATGAATTTACTCTTTTCCGGATTTAATTCCATCTTATTTCTGCACGCCCAGTTCCATAAACAGTTAAGATCGTTTTGTAAAATATGTTCATCCGAAGACGTGCCAATACTCCTATAAATTATGCAATCATCGGCGAAGAGTCTAACTTTTGATTTTATTCCAGTTGCAATATCATTAATAAACGCCAAGAATAGCAATGGCCCTAACACACTCCCCTGGGGGACCCCAGAGGTTACATCGGCTTTCGATGAGTGTTTATCACCTATTCTGACTGCTTGAGTTCGGCCCATAAGAAAATCTTTTATCCACAAGATTATTCGATGATCTAATCCAGTTTTTGACAGTTTTTCAATTAAAAGGCCATGTGGAACCAGATCAAATGCTTTAGAAAAGTCTAATATTACTACATCGACCCTACTCCCTTCGTCTAATGAATCTGCTATGTCCTGACATAAAGAAATAGTCTGGCTGTCGCACGAATAGCTAGGACGAAAACCGTGTTGATTTTGAAAAAGCCAGTCAGTTTTATTCCAGACTCGTCTAATATATTCCGCAATCATGTGTTCTATCTGCTTGCATACAACTGATGTCAAACTTATAGGCCTGTAATTATTGACTATCCTTTTGTCCCCTCCCTTGTGAATCGGCACTACAATTGCCTCTTTCCAATTTTGAGGAATCGTATTATTATTTATAGTGACGTCCATTAACCGAGCAAGGTAAGGAATCATGGCTTCCCCTCCCAATTTCAATATTTCTCCTGGTATTCCGTCAGGACCTACAGATTTATTTCTCCTAATTTTTGCGATCCTTTTTCTAATAATTCCTGCATAGATTCTAAAGGTTTCTATTACGGGTGTTGTTTCATTTACTGGTATCTGATTCTTCGGCTTGAAAACCGATGCGTAATGCCTATTTAAACAAGCCGCCTTTTCACTTTGTAATTAACGAACCGTCAGCTCCGCAGATCGCTGGAGTACTTTCTTTGTTCCCTTTCTTATGTCTTACATACTTGAAGAAATTTTGCCAACAGTTCAATCGATCGTTTAGAATTGATTTCAGGTAATTTTCTTGGGTATGTAACTTTAATGCTAGCAAGTCTTTAGATAATCGTAGAAAATTATTTTTCTGCTCCTTGTTTACATTACGTTTACTATACGCTTTCCTAACCTTCCTTTTCAGTCGCCTCACTTCTTTGTTGAAATACACCAGATCCGAATGGCACCGTAGTTTCTTCTTAGGCACGAATTTTGCTAAGCATTCTAAAATTATGTTCTTAAAGTTTGACCATATCTGTTCTACTGTACATCCGCTAGAAGCCCAAGTTGAATATTTGCTTTTCAAATATAATTGCATGTTTGTAACGTCTGTTCTATAAAACTGAAAAATTTTTCTTTCTTTTACGAGACCATTTCGCTTACCCTCTCTGCACATTTTTAGAAGGACTCCTTTGTGGTCGCTAATGCCAGGAATTATTTCGCAGGAAAGAAGTTTGTCCACCGGTCTAATAAGGAAAACGTCCAGTAATGCATTATCGCGTGTCGGTTTAGTCACTACCTGCGTTAACCCGTTGTCCCAAACCAACTCGTTAACGAGGCGTTGGGCGGTGCCTTCAGCCCCCACATCCCCCTCCCAGGTAGCGTGCGGTAAATTTAAGTCTCCCCCGATAATGACGTTTTTCCCACTCTTCCTGATTACGCGGGTTCGCTCTACAAGTCGTTGCAACGGTTCATGTCCATCTTTCTGTGACCTATACGCACCTATAATTTCCCATTGGTTTTTTGAATTTCTATCTCGAATGTGTACACCTATTATTTCAAATTTGTCATCCACCCATGCATCTACTGCTTCAAAGTTGTCTTTTACGCATATAAAAACTACAAGCAAAAGGAAACCTCAACAAAACTTGCGAATAGTGAAGCTACATTTACGTCCAGAAGCAAATCAAGGGGCCATCTCAGCATTTGCTCAATGGATCAGGGAAACTGGACAAAAACCCAATCGAGATGGGGGTCATCGACTCGGACCCGGACATCGATGTTTCTTTGTCGAAGTTTTCATTGACGTCGAAAACCCTTCTTCGATGTATCGATACATCGATGTATTGTGTTTCGGTAAAATTTGTCATCATTACGTGGGTCCCTGCTGCTTGTAGCGCTTATTCCAGCTGGGAGAGCGGCTCCTTCCCCGCTCAGCGCGAGGTCCGGCGCCGAGCAGCTCCGTCAGCAAGCGCTGCTCCCGCGTCACGTCGCCGCAACTCTGTATTCGATACTCGGGATGATGGTCACGGAATTTTCTTGTAATTTTTTGGTAAGAAAGAATTTACTGCATGTTTAATTAAAATCAGGTAGTAAATTAACAGAAAACCATTTGTGGCATATTCCGTAACAAATATTTATCAGAAAAATGTGAGCAACTTTTATACATTTTGCAATAACGCCACTGTGAAATGAGAATGGCAGGCATTTATTAAACGACGGGAGTCTTAAAATCAGCCTATATTTTTGATGACTGGAATGAGTGATTTAGTGTGTTTTAGAAATGCCAGCTACTTTCGTCGTTGGTCCCATGAGTGTAGTGCATGTTATATCCAGGAAGTGGCCGGTACCTCCCCCTTTGGAACGATATCCGCGCCGATCTACTGCGACCCACCCGTCCGACTAGCTCAGAATGGGGGTTTTCTGGGTGGACGCAAACAAAAAAAAAATTTTATAAGAAGAATGGCGGGGTTCAGGGTCGTGCAGCACGTTGTGGATTGGATGCAATTACTTAAAAAAACACAAGGAGAATCACTTTTCACACACTCAAATATATTCTATAAAAGTTTTGCTGTTATTACAATTACACGAACCAATCAGAAGATAATTTAAATACACACTGATCATAAAATGCTGAAAGGAAAAAAAACACAAAACACACTAGTCACTATATACAAGGTTTCTTACTCTCTCTCTGAACATTCAATTTCAGTTTAAAAATCAAGTCTGACAATTCTGAATTGATCTTGTCCGTAATAAATTACTCTCTCTCTTTCAACAAAACAATTCTGAGAATATCTGTAACTGATTACTCCTTCATTTTCTAGTTTTACTAGTTATAACTGTACATTTCCAATTTTCTTTTGAAAGGAACGGTTGATTCTTTACTCGCGTGCTAGGGGTGGAAAGGAATTGTAATTATACTTTTCTTATCGTTAAGTATGACAAATACGTCTCCCCCTCTTTTTTCTACGCCAAGACTGCAACCTAAAATTTCCTTTCAATATCTAGAAACTGTTCGCTAGGCACGACCTTACGTTTTCACTTCTCGGGTGCGACGCGAAGCTCCCAGCGGCGCGGCCTTGAAATAACCAACCTCGGTCTGAGGACGCCGTCCCCTCCACAGAACTGCTCGCTCTTCCGTCGAAGTCTCGTTGTTCACCAGCACGTGCCCACCGTCTCGTATTCAGTTGAAACTCTTTTCGTGTGCTCAGATAGAATTGTATTGGCTACGAATTCTTTTAAATTGAGCACTACAGATTTACAAGAGCCACTATTACGACGATAAACGAAATTAACGAGAGAAAAAAATAAACTGAAAATAAAAGAAACGAATTCATTGGTTAGTTCATGCCTATTCATTACTTCTCTTATTACTTCTCAAATTGCAAAATTAAAATGTTTCACTTCGTCTCTTTCTTTGAGAATACGTTTATATCAATTCTAAGGAGATAATTACCTCTTCTAGTCTTCTTGAAGAGTTTTTCATAGAATGCCTTCCTGTAGTCCGTTGCAGCACAAGTTCCCGTCTTGTGGTCGGCACGTCCGAACTGGTGCGCTGTTGTCTAGAGAAAGAACGACTTTTTCTCCGTCAACTACAGGGCTCGTCCGATCTAACGTGGCGATCTCTATTGATCTCTTTAGGTAATTGTTACCTTCTCATATCATTCCGCGTTGGCGCGCGTTCAAACAACTGGTCTCTTGTTCAGGACATTAATGTGACCCGCTTTCCGAGGCTTCGGGGGAAACGGATGGTCACACTACATGTCCGATTATGGATTTCCTCCTCCAGCGACGCTCCGCCCAAGCCCGATGAAGCTCTAAGCTCCAATCTGCTCACCCGATATTTATGGGATTGAGGTGCACATGGTAGGAAGGGGAGAGGTGGTGGTAGTAAGGGAGAGAGTGAGGACATCGTGTGCAGTCCGCGGGCCGTTCGTTACAGTACTGCTCCGGCATTCTCCTACAACTGATGGGAGACACTATGGAAAACTCCGAAGCAGAGCAGCAGCTACAATTCACTTCCAGACAGCTCTTGAATTTTATCTAGCCATATTGCATGGGCTACTTAAGTTGGTCATATTAAATATCATTAAAATACGGCTTGAGGTACCTGAATGTGATTTGCGCCAAATTGTTGAAGATAATGGGGGAAATAAATTTCGTCTTCTTATTTGTATTATTTTGTTCACTTTTTAAATCCGCAAGAGAAAAGTGGCAAGAAATTCGCCAGAAAAAATTCCAGGAACACAAACGAAACTTATCACCAGAATCACGAAGCACCAAGAATCGAAGTACTAATATAGATGCTACAACAGAAATTCCTTCACAAAGCAAATAAGCAAATATCCCTTGATTCGTCTGCAAAGTACTTCAATAAATCCGCTGAAAGGTACACACACAAAGGCTCTGCTACAATATCATGAAAACCGTCAACCAGAATTGAGTACTACATGCATTATTGATATGATCATGCATCACTTATAAATAACATCGCAGTCTTTCAGAAAACACAAAGATATTTTGATTCATTAAACCGAACAAAACCTCTACTTTAATAATTATCCTGATTAGTTTACTGAACAAATAATGTGCAGTACTTATAATATTGAATCCAGGAAAGCAAATAAGTTATACTAGCGCAGAAATGAAACAATATTTCATGCAGAGCACCCATTCTGAAATAACGCTTATATCTGCAACACATTTCACAAATAATAGCACCTGCTTAGGTGGCTCAGAGCATCAATTGTCACTGCAATAGCTCTGACCGGGAGATCCTAAGGTTCGAATCCCCACGGTGACAAGGATTTTCGACATAGCTAGTGGCTCGGCCGATTTCAGCCGTTGTCTGGAGGAAAACTCTGGGGACTTGCTTCTCTGATCGGTCGTTTCCGTGCTTTCTCCAACCAACAAACGCCAAGCAAACGCCGGAGCACCCTAACAAACGGTCCACGAACCGCGCGGATCTTGTTTTCCTCTTTCTTGTCATATCCTCACCTTTACACATACTTACTTTTACATGTACAATTATCACAGATGTCTGGAGAGCAGTCGGGTGTTTAGAGCTTGTTCCGGCTGGGGCATTGCCCTTTGTAGACCCCCGCAAGTCGAAGTACAGGTCGGCACCGGATCTCGCCATCCAGCGGGGGATGATCCCGTTGACCCTGGGGCCCCTGCCACCCTGTGCTCCTTGCGCCCGGCGCCCTTTGCGCCGGACCTCGCTCCTCCGGTGACCTTCGCCCCCCATTGGCCTTTCTCCCCCCCCCCCATTGAACTGTAACTCCCTTCAGAAGTCTGTGCTCGGCACTTCTGGACCTAACAAAAACTACTGATTCGTAAATCAACAGACAAGGTAATGGTAAAATTCCTATATTAATAAAGAAAGGCTTACAAGAATCCCATGGGTGGAATTTGGTTATTATTCGTACAATTCTTGTTTGTAATCTAAGAGTCTGGAAGCGATAAGATATATTATGCCATATCTCAGGTGGGAATGAACATTCAGGCGAAATATACACAACGAGCGGTATGAAGGCTGACTGAATTGGAAATAATTCTGAACGCGTAGCATAATGAACTTAATTTTTTGTTCAATTCATTTAAATGGACGTTCCATTTAAGGTTTGGCTGAATTGAGAGACCTAAAAATGTTGTTGTCATAATGTCAGTCAATGGTACTACACCGTTCATTAACAATGGAGTACAGGTTTGAAATGGAAACCTGCATTAAAACCGTTTTTTCCATTTACTATTAATTTGTTATTTCGGAACCAATTTGAACCATCTCATATTGTAGTATTTACGGTTTCTTTATTGCAAAGAATGTTCGCATCATCCGCAAAGACAACTGTTCTTCCGTTTCGAATCGTCGAGAGCATATCGTATACGTATAGTAAGAAGAGCCAAGAATAGTAATAGAGCCAAAAATCGATCCTTGGGCAACTCCACGAGCAATTAGCAAAGATTCAGAAAGGGGTGTACATAAGGTTCCATTATTCCAGTAAGGTATTTCCTCTCTCTAAGATCGTTGTTTAAGATACGAACATAATCTAGATTAATACATTTTAAAAAATCGTTTCGATCGCATTTCCTTTTCATTTGTTTGTTAGTAGGCTTCCATTTACCCGTTCTCTCCTGCATTACATGTTACAGGCATATTGAATCTTTTTTAAAATTATAGAATACAAATGTAAATTAATGCATTATAAATCATAGTTTTGTTTAAATAAACATTATTTTTCTTTTTGATGATCAATGTAGTCTCAAACTGTATAGAAACAGTTATGCAGCTGAAAAGATTTTACTTTTAACTTAAATTGGTGTACCGACTTTAATTATTTAATGTTAGCTGACAATGAGTTGTAAAATAACGTACATCTTTTGTAGGTGGATTGCATGTGGTGAGCTCTTGCTACTGGCTTCATGAACATGCTTTCAACAATGCATGTATCAATTATAAATATCAGTAATACATGAAAATATGTTCACGCCGTTGAGTAAGTCAGTTTTGACAAATGTTCATAAATAAATGGCAATAGTAAGATTTCGACATCAATAAAGAGAGGTTTGCATGGATCATGTGGATGGCAATTTTCCATTATTCGAATAATTTTATTTTGCAATCTAAAGGTCTGGGTACTAAAGGATGAGCTTCTTTAGAATAATATACCGTATCTCAGGCCGGAATGTACATTTGAATAATACACCCTACAAGCTGACGGCTTGTAGCTTGCGGAGCAGGAAGGCTGACAGATTTTGAAAAAAAATTGATTGCGTAACATTAATTTAGTGTTTATTTCTGTTATATGTACCCTCTCCCTCAGAAAAAATGTCGTTCAAAATTCTATCTTCCACACCGCGCCGACAAACTTGGACACCCCTCGGCCTGGGGAGGGCAGGGGGAGGGACGCGTTGACCAATCGCTAGCAGGTAGAACCACAGTTGTCTGTGATTGGTGCAACATCCCAAGGGGCAGAAAGAACGCTGTCTCAGGGGGAGGGGCTAGTTCGTTTACGTACGAGACGGAAATATCGTCATATTTCCCTGCCGAAGGAGATAGTTTGCCTGCGCGTACGCCACGACGAAAAAAATATTTCTAAGCGGGGTTTTCCGTCCAGAATGATTGTCTATAGACCAGTAAATATTTATCATTTTAGCAACAATTATTCTAACTTTTAGTAATCGATTTGTAACTCCTGACAAACTGCTATTTTGAGATATTCATTTCAGGCACAATTTGCGGAGCCTTCCCGGCCGTTCTAACGCATATTTCGAATTTGTTTATAAAATTATAAATTGTTGCAAAATTGTTAATTCGCTGTTTTTGGTTCTGGGACATCGGGAGACTCTCCCCACTTTAGATTTGCAAAATTTGGAAATTGTTTATAAATTTGCAATTGTTGCAAATTTTTTTATTGTCTAATCTGAATGGCGTTTAAATGTGATGCAAAATTCCGGAATCCGTTCGGTGCTATTATATCTCGTTCTCGAGATTTATGTAATTGTTTATAAGAAATTAACATCTTAGTAGACCCCATTTGTTTGCGCTTAATTCATTCGCGCTAGCAGAATAGCGTGGGATGGGCATACTGAAAAAACAGTTCTCCAATGTCGCGCTTTTGCCTGCCACATACGCTTAAAATGCACTTGCCTGTAAACAAATTCTGTGGCCAATTTCATTATGCTAAATTCGTATTTTTACGGCGAGTATGAGCATAACTTTTATTTGGTTTTTATATTCTCTTTTAAGTCCTACAATTTGCAAGTCGATATATTTATCAAATAGGAAAGAAATTGATTATAAAAAAATATTTTTCAAGGTGCATTACGCCCAAACAATTGTTTCTGTTTTTCTATCAAAGGGATGTTGAGCAACCGAATAACTGTATTATTAATTTTTTTAAGTCCCCTGTTAACACCGAGAGTCAGAAACTATTTGTTCCTCTTGTTTAACCATTACCATTAAAAAATAGGGAAACATATTGCTTAGCTGTTTGCTATAAACTGCACTGGATTGGATGAAGGTAGTGTTAAGGTTTTCAAATACAGAAATATTCAATTTTGTGTTTTGAAAGATCACATGAGTAGAATCACACATGACAATATTTACACAAGTATAGAAATTTCTAAATAAACGTATATAAACTTTAAGTTAATATTTTCAATTCAATTTATCATTCCTTTCTAAAACTGTTAATTTGATGATTTCATTGTATAATATTCAAATCAGAGCTTTATGTGCTAAATCTACGCATTGTTAATACATATTTTAAACAACATTAATATATTTAATATACATTTAAAAGGTTTTTAGATTGGCGAACGTTTCAATGAAATTTCATGAATTCCTAAATGCTTGAAAATAAATACTTGTAAAATTAAATACTTGTAGCGTGTAAAAATATAACAAACTCACGTATTTGGTAAAACGAGTTGATATTACTAAAAGAAAGCAAAACAGATGTTATAACAATTCAAAGAGATTTAGCGTTTGTTTACAGTTTAGTAAATATCAATGCACTAGCATTTCCCAGTGAAAATACATAGAACGAACTTGGTGGTCAAGTGATATGACCTTCCCAACACAGACTACATTTCAGTATCGTCAGAGTTCGAAGGTGGTTTGTTGGCCGCCATTCTACGAATCTATCAAAACCTTGAATTTTGCACGACCATCTGTACAGCGAGAACGTAGCGGTTTATTAAACGGAAACGGGCCATTCGAGGTATCTAATGTGCACTCTTTGAAAACGTTTAACCATTATAAACTATCCCTAAGAAAAATATCAAATAAACAATGTTAAAGGTCACCAGCTTAACATTGCCTTTACTATTTGAATGTTTTCAACATCCCCAAAACCAACAGAAAACCCATGTTTTTACAGGTTATTATAAAACCAATTCAATAAATATAAGCATTTATTCACGTTATTATTTTTAAAACACTCAAATATCTACGATGTTATTTGATTCATGTCTTCATCGAAGATCTGAGATTAAAAAACTGATAAGCAGAGAAAATTAAAGTAATTTTGAGTGACTGATGAAGTTGAATGATCAAATGAAAAACAATGTTTCTTGCTTCATATAATGCTATCGTGTTTAACAGACATGTAATTACATGTGATACCTATATTTAAACATCCAAACTAATGAAAATTTTCAAAATTTAAATCATCAATAAAACGTTGATTCATCAGCAAGGATTATATTATTAAATACTTTTTTGAGATTCATGTGCTCCTGTGTGAATAACGTAGTAAACGTGATTCGTATGATCCAGTTTCTCAGAATAATACAAAACCTGCTAGACACATACACTAAACATAATAGTTGTCAAATAGTTATTTACGACATGAGTATCATAAGATATCTTATTACAATACGAAATTGGAGAATTATCAAACAAGACTCTTTAGCCGAAATTGTTAACCAATTGAATATTGTAATATAATGTTACCATTTGAATATCATAGAAAGTAAGACGCAATTGTCAAAATTCATGTGAACTATAATTTTTCTTTAAATTTTACTCCTTATTCTGCGAAAGATGTGTGACAGTACTTATGTTAACAGTTATACTGCCATGGGTTTAATTAATTAGTTTGCAGTACGCAAATTATTTTTGGGTTTTTAAAGAAGCATGGATATACAGAGTATCGGGGAAGGAAACGTCGAAAGTTTGAAAAAGCGGTTTAAACAATTTTAATCATTTAAGTCTATTATAGGGTTAGAAGGTTTTTTGTATTATGTTCTAGTAACGTCTACTTCATTATTGTTTAATTTTGTCATGGCTCTGACTGAATGCGTCTTTTCCCTTAGTACATGATGTTGAAACCTAAAATCGGCCCTAAGCCGTCGTCCTGGCCGGGTGGTTGTGTGCATTCTCATATTGTTTTTTATGCCTCATGAATGTATTTGAGATTTTTTGTTAACATTTGATACGTATTACTAAATTAATATCTCTCAGAATTTATATTCGGGCACGCCTTTAGAGTTATCCAGAGTCAGTAATGTTTGTTTTTAAAATTATCTTTAATATATTATTTTGTTGCTCAATATTGAAGAGCATGCACACTGCCTTTGTTTTCCCTGGTTTTCCCCGGTCGCTTAAGGCAAATGCTGGGACGTTGTATTCTTGTCGCGTTTGTGAGCCCAGGGGCATGACATATGTAAGCTGAATTATTTACTTATTACTAAATATTATTATTTATTTGTTTTTATTTACTAAATGTATCTCAATTCGTATCTATAAATTTATGTATTACGTGGTTAGGCGGAAGAGCGGGCCTGATGGCCCGAGTCTCGCCACATAAATAAAGTCATTATTATTATTTTATTATTATTATTATTATTATTATTATTATTATTATTATTATTATAAAGTCATTTAATCATACTTTGTCTAATAAACTACATATATATTTTGAATGGCTGAGCTGCAATAAACACGCAAATGTTGGTTTGCAAATATGATTTCTACGCAAAACTTTGCATTCTAGAATCATGTAAACAGACCAGAAACATGTAACATGTTTATTATTAACAATATAAATTAATATATTAGTTCAGAAAAAAATTAACCGAGAAATAAAAAAGCAGTCGAACTGTGAAAATTAGGTGCTTTTGGATTTCTAGGTTAATTTTTCTTTCTGATCAAATGTATTCATTTATTTTGTTAATAATAAACAATTTAGATATTAATGAAGTGTTTATATGCTTCTACAACGCAAATAGTTGCCTAGAAAACATATATCCAAACCAACTTTTGAATGTTTATTGCGGCTTAGCCATTTGGAATATCCGTGTAGTTTATTAGACAAAATAAGCTTAAAATTGTCTTAACAGCTATTTTTCGAAGATTCGACATTTCTTCCCCGAATATCCTGTATATAAAAGGCTTGATTTCTGTTGGTACGCGACGGAACGGCGTTCCGGTTCTTTGGAAATAATTATGAAATTATATTAAATATAAATAGCTATTGCTATTATATTAATAATGAATTCGAGGCTCGTTTCGGGGCCTAAGATTTTAAAAATAAAGGATATATGTATCATAATAACTCTTATGACGACACTGTTCTCAGTTACGTCAAGTTTTAATTTAGAGAATCAAAGTGAATGGTCTAAGTATACTCACCTAAATAAAGTTTATCTTACTATACATACTATTTAGAAAGTGTTTTATGTTCAAAACAAGTGTTGCCTCAACAGCATATATTTTCACGTATTATTCGTAATTGCTATGCAATATTCAATACGGACTATGTGAACCTGCAAAAAAGAAACAACAAAAAAAGACCTACTGCAGCAGAAAATATTTTCTACTCGTCGGGATTCGAACTCGGGTCTTTAAAGTAAACTCACCTGACACGGTTCCCCCTCACCACCAGGTACACGACAAGACTACCTCCTTTCCGATGCGAAAAGAAAGTGAAGCATTTGCAGTTTAAAAAAAAAACAGGGTGTTCAATTTATCTTAATACAAGATCTATTTTTAAAAAGAGATTTCATTAAACAAAAATCTCTAGCGTTCATATTGTTTTTCGACAATGTTATAAAGATCAGTCGGGGCTAATATTATACAGTAGAAAATTGGGGTTAATGTATTACACTTTAAGAGTTGTTATTTATTTATGTCCAAAATTAACAAGAAAATGACAAATGATAGGAAATATATTCTATTATAATGACCATATAGCAAACACTCAGAATGTAACAATATTTGGGAGGAAAAAAATCAAAACTAAAATGCCTAATTTTTCCAGTCAAAAACTTTACCACCGTGATATAAATCTTTTGATGTTACTTCGTTATTTTTTATGACACGATATTTTTGAAAATAGGTTATCATTAAGAAAGAATTAATATTATTTTCTGCGTTAAAATAATGCAATAATATTAATCGTGTCATGATATATACAGCCTCAAATTTGTGGGGCTAATATGATACAACTTAAGAGGCTAATGTAATACGGTTGTCGGGGCTATTTTGATACACTAAAAATTAACACGCAGACAACTGGAAGGGATTTTTTTATGTTTAATATTACATCAAAGGCGCTAAAATTCCGATTTGATGTTGATAAACTATCCAAGTGTTTATCTGAGAAAGAAAGACCAGGCGACAATTCATATAGATTTCCTCGTTCTCCTCCCTACCCAGTACATGGTGATTCACTTATGATTATCAATTGGCGGAAGCTTCTGCTGTTTCAGTGCAGTTACTGATTTTTCACTGGAATCACAAGGAACCAGGCCTACAATAGGAACTAACACCATCAATTCAACTCCAGATATCAACTGTTCTCATCCAGTACTTTTGAGATAATACTGTTGGAAAAAAAATTTAAAAAAACAGTAGCCCTCCAAAGAATAAGGAAGCGGTTAGACCCAATAGCAGCAATCATTACTAGTGAAGAGTGGATCATTACTAGGAAAGAGTGGAGTGTTTAATTTACATTAATTTAATATCTATTTTTAAAAAGAGATTTCATGAAACAAAAATCTCTAGCGTTAATATTTGTTTTCGACAATGTTAATAGGTATTTGTTTGCAATTTTCGAAAATTCAGATCGTTCGCCCAAAATTGAACGTACGCCACTTTTAAACATCTTGTGCTTCGAGGAATAGATTTACAGAAAAATTGGAGCTCTTTTTGAGGAAATTATATAAATATGATGGGGTTTGGTGTAAAGTACCTTCAAAATTAAAAGATTCGTTTCAAATTCGAAGATTCGTAATATTAGCCAGATCGTTCAAGGAATATCCATTTTGGTGAAAATCGTGTTTACTTTAGGCTCTAGAATTACTCACACGAAGACGGATTCACAAAGAGGTTTTTTGGAAAATCACTTTTTCGGGTTCAAAAAACAAGCGTTTTGACAGCCTTGTGTATAGAAAATAAAAGAACAATACCAACAATCCACTTTTTTCGAACTAGCTACTTACAAAACGTGTTTTCTGGGAAAATTTCGACACTTCCTCCTACAGCATTACGTAACTCTCTTTACACGTGGAGGTAAAAATATTCCAGCGTTACTGGGATTTGAACTCGGATCCCTGTAGTCTGTAGGTCTTGCTCGACCGCACTGTGCTATCACAGATATTTCTCAATACGCTGTCCAAGCACACTTATTACGAAAAGAATAGTTACGTGATATTCATTGCACTTAGATTTTTTATTAGAGGAATGTTCTACATGTGTCAAAGGTATCAAATTCGCAATAAGAATTCAAACGATTACAACCCACGCAACTACATAGCTCATTTTACTAAGAAATATTTTCAACCAGAAGCCGTGGTCTTTAGAACCCTCTGTGGAAGTCGTTCCCGGTCTTATCTTTCGGCGACTATGGCCAAGGTTGAATTACGTCACAGATGAAAGTTGCGATAACGCTAGACCTCAACACGGGCGGGCATGCAGACGTGCTGAAGCCAGAATCGCAATAGGGGCATATTTATACGTGATTCTTAAAGACATTAACACACTAAAATAAGTAGTGGCGCCTCAAAACACATGCTTTATGTGATATTTATAATGGATACGAATGATTATAACTATACAACTAACCGCAAAATTGTTTCTACCCGCAAAAATTATTCGCCGTGGATGAGATTCGATCTTACGTGCCTAAGCTTCTCCAACAGTGCGCTTACCTGCTATACCACAGAAACTCTTATAACTTTTGTCTCTCACAAAGATGATTTTAAACTGTCATGTATCAGAGATTTGACTAAAAAAGAACGTGCGGCGTTTAGATGCTTATGTTAACTACAGACGGACAAACAGACGTTTTGACGTAAATAGATTTTTTAGTAACAAGGACCCACAAAACATGGATTGTGTCTACAAACGTTTTGATGTAATGCACTTTATACAAGAATAAAATTTATCTACTTTTGTCGTGACCAGTGATCGGAATTTAGAGGTTTTTGTCGAAAAATCCCCGTCTCCCGGCGCATGATTACAATACTTTTTCTTCTTACCACATAATTACCAGAAAGGAAGAAAAAATTGTTTTTCATTGTTTCTATTCAACGAAAATGTTCAATCAATTCCAAAGGTGAAATAATCAGTAAATATTAAAAAGAGATTTATTAACAATATGAAATGAAATACAATAAGAAAGGAATCGTCTGTTCTTTACTTGGTATTCTTAACAAATCTATAGGAAAATCATAATAAAGGCATTATTTCAACAACATTCGAATATTATTGTTAGAATCAATGGGGAAACTGTTAATGCCGGGTCCTGGTAACGTAAAAAGGGTTAACTAATGTTGTGAAATGTAGAAAAAAATCCTTTAACTCGTGTTGCCCGAAACCAATGTTTTGTGGGTCGTTGATACAGAAAAATCGAACGACGACGAAAAGCCTGTATGTTCGTGTGTCTGTTGATGTGTCTGTTCTTGTGTCTGTTCGTCTGTCTGTCTGTAATTTTCAAAAAAAATTATATGACCTTATTGAAAGAATTATTTATGGACAACAAATTTCATTTGAAAGAAAAATCTGTGTTCAATTTTAGAGTTGTAGGAAAACGCCGAAAAAATTCAAACTTTTCCAATTTTCGAAAATTCAGAGTTTACAGTGGACATAGGACGTATGTCGCCTTTATAAGTGTATTTTACTCTATTCTTAGAAGAAATTTAAAGAAAAAATTTGGGGTCGTTTTTGAGAAACTTTTGAAAATGACCGACGGCTTCATGTAATGTACCCTCAAATTTTAAAGAATGATTTTTAAAATCTCAAAGTTTCAACTAGAATCACATCGACAAGGGATTCTTCAATTTGGAAAAGATCGTACGATCTGTTTAGGCGCTAGTAGTGTTCACAGATGGACGGAGAGACGGACAGACGCAGACAGACTGACGTTTTGCTTTCAATTGGTGTTTCGGCATCAAAGACCCACAAAACAGGAATTATGGTTACATCACGTGTTAGAGATTTTTTTCTCTTAATTTAGTAACTGGATTTATCCACTCCTTTGTTTTCAGGGCCCGGCATTACATTTTTTTCTGCCGAAAATTCGCCGTTTTTTTCGCGGAGCATTACATAACTTTCTCTATACTACGTATATTACTCCGTATGTATGTGCGTATACGAGAAAGTAAAAAGTTACGTAATTCTACGGAGGAAATCGGCTAATTTTCGACACAAAAAACTGTTTTTTCCGGGCCCTGGTGTCAAAAAAAGTGGATAAATTCAGTTGATAAATATAGAATAAAATCCCTTTAGCATGTGGTGTAACCAGAAGCCAGGTTTGGTGGGTAGTAAATTCAAAAAAAAAAAAAAAAAAAAAAAAAAAAAAGATTAATTGTAAAACGTATTTTCTTCTGTGAACAATGCTAGCGGCTAAACTGTTCAGGCAATTTTCTCCAAAGTTGATATTCCGCAAGCGATCTGGCTGATGTCGAGCCCTCCTGAATTTCAAATCAATATTTTAATTTTGGATGGTACTCTACAAGAAGCCCCTGAAACATTTTCAAAAATTAAAAAATGGCATGAACTTTTCTGGTTAAAATTTATTGCCGGATAGCGTAATGGACGCTATAAGACGATGGCGGAGATGATTTTCGTTCATATACTGAATTTTTCCAAAAATGCAACAAAACAATTTTTTTTCGCCGTTTTCCTACAACTTAAGTATTGAAGATAGTTTGTTTCCTTAATGAAATGTGTTCATCAAAAACAGATCTTCGAATATTCCTTTCAAATAATCAGTCCTTTAATAAAGATCACGTACAATTGTTTAAAAATATAAGTACTTTAGATAATTTTACAATTTTTGAAATAACAAATTTGAATTTCCCCCGCTTCGTTTGACGAGCTGTCATTCTGAATTTCTTTTGAATTCTGATGATTGTCGGGACGGACAAGGCGCTATTACGACGCTGTATTTTTCATTTAATGTCAAAAACAGTTAAAAATTGTGTGTAATGTACTGTAGGAAGAAATGTATTCTGTGAACGTTTTCTTAAATTTTGGTATCCCCGTGCCCTAACTCATATATAAGACGAATTCTGAGTACAGAAAGAAACTAGCGTTTATTCTTCAAATCGCACGAGCGTTTGCTCTTCGAGTTGCATTGATTTAATTGAAATTATCTCAATGAGGTTTTCTCTCTTAATAATAGTATTTAAATATAACATGAAAGAAAAACAGAAAATACCGGAATTTTGAAGGAACATTTATTACAAAAATTTGATATTTTGTTGTTATAATATTCAACCATGGATATTTGAGATGTGTTTCCGAGAAGTTCATTGTTGGCGACATGAATGGGAAAGATATAACATACGGTGGCTTTGGCCGGTATTACACTATAAAAGTTATATGACATATCTTTGCTAAAGAACTTTGTGGCAG
>BLKR01008408.1:0-20157 GCA_011170035.1 Teleogryllus occipitalis
GAGAAAACGTGAATATACGCCGACCACATTGTGTCCAATTTCTTTTTGAATGAATTATACAGTTCGCAGTCTACTCACAACAAATGATTCTCAAGCAATCTACGCTGCGTTATACTTTTCGGAGTCGCGCGCGAAGCTTTTCAATGTAAAATAAGAGAAGTGAATCGTGTAATGAAAGGGTATGTTTGACATTGCAATTTCACATGGCCAATTGTTTTCATTCATTAAAAAGATTTTCTTATATATTAAATAATACTTTTGGTATTAACTACCGACAAGCGATGAGATTTCAGTTGCATTTGTTGCTGATGAAATACCGTCTGGATAAAATATATTTGGCTATTCACGTTCGGACTAGTGATTATGTCATCCTTCAACCTTACTGGGATTCAATGACTCATCCTCCTATGTTCTCAGCTAGAGATAACACTAAATTTCCTCAATTATAATATTATTGTATCGTCTAGTTGTGAGAGATTGATCTGTCGTGCCTCTGGTAAGTTATTCCAGCATTTTCTTGTTGACGTGTGGAGAAAGATTTGGGATTGCAAACATTGAAAGTCATAAAAAATAATTAAGAGAAGCACTTTACAAACAATTAATGGAATTGTTAAATACCAATTGACAGCATACGGGAATGAATAATGGAATACCACTAATGTTTCCTTTGTCATATATTGACTGTCCACAAAATATGCTACAGAATTATAAAAATGCGGTGTCAGTAGTAGCGTGTTTTGGGAAAGCATATCCATTCTACAAACATTAAGTTTGAATTTTCTCAGGAGAAGTAGTATTTTCCTAAGGGATAAAAGATACGAAGATATCAAACTATGAATTAGTGAAACCAGTCTATTAAAAGTAAGATTAAATTACATTTCAAATAGTAACTTTGTGTACAAAGAAGTATTATAATATCCAAATTACATTGGAAATTACATTGGATTGTTCATTTGAAAAAAAATTTCCTACATAAATACATTATCTTCACAGACTCTAAAATAGAGTAGAAATAATAAATTTACAACTTGGTGCTAATATTTATGTAGAACGTTACCCTGAATACAATGTTCATATAAAACGGTACTCAAAAGTTAAAGTACTAAAACAAATTTAAAAGTTTATTTGGCATATGTTTTAAATTAGAAGATTATTTGATATCCAAACAAAATTACCACTCCTGTGTCGTAATGTCCGCGGTATTTTGCATTGGAAAGTTCCAAGGGTTCTTATTCTTGCTGATAAGAAGCTAAATCGAGAAGAAAACTGAAGCCATACAAACTGTATTTATACACATTTTGTGCCTTCCCTGCAAAATCTCTGGATCATAACGAGATAAAATCTGATAAAGCAGAACTTGTATTCCATCTCTCGTAAGAAATTGCTTTAGCCTGAGTTAATGAGCAAGCACAAACGTCTTAGGGGAAGCTCAAAATGATCTTCACGTGTCTGTTTCCGCTTCATTTCGTCTCTCCTGCTAAGTAAATGTTTTGGTCCAGCATATTTTTTTAATAATTACAGAATTATTTAATTTGTTTGGTTTAGAATTAGAACTTGGAAATATTACATTTGTTTTGCATGCTATATGGCTGGTAAAAATAGTCAAGAGGATTTGCACTTTAAAATGCATCTAAATTCCTTGTGGCGCAAATATAGGCAATGTTTGTTTAGATATCTGACGGTTGGGCGAACGGTTCTTACTCAGTCATCGAACACAATTTGGATCAGGTCTACAATTATTTTGGATATATCCATATACTTTGTACACTGCGGGGGGGGGGCAGGTGTTTTCCCTTTGGCTCCAGTTCTCTGCACAAATAAAAAGCATTTTCAATTTCAGCTTTGTTTAGTCTTGGTCGGAGTAAACTTGTGGCGGCTCTGTCTTAGTAGTACGGCAATTAGAATGCTAGTTGTCGAGTCATGTAAAGTAGTTTAACTTGTTTGACTTGATAATTTAAGTTTTAATTCTTGTAGGATATCAGTTATTAGGATTGACGGTAGACACGTGACATTATTATTACAGATAGTTATTTGGATTCAGAAAGACAGAAGATGTGGTAATTAAAATTGTTTTTGTCAAGATGATTAGTAAGATCACGATTACAGACATTAGTTCTTGTCTGTACTTTAATGAAAGTTCGTCGCATTTTATAAGTAGAGTTAGATTTTTGTACTTTTTAAAATACACATCATTCTTTTTCGATATAAACTGGTGGTATTTGTACAAATGTTTGTGTTTTGTAGCGTCGCCTGGTCCGGCGCCGGTGCGTCGGGCCGCTTCGGGGAAACCCGCGTTAAGCCGGATGTGGGTGGAGGGGGGCGGCGCCACGCCGCGCCGGTTGGAAGCCCTTAGGAATCCCGGCTGGAATTTCCTTCAAAAGGACGCTCGTGATGCGAGTCTAAGAGATGTCGGTTGTAGCTCTGGAAAGGCTGGCCAGCGAGCCGCTGCTTGTAGGGTGGGGGCGAGCCGTCGGATATTTAAGGCCGCGCCGACACGAGCCTCGCGGGATACGCTGGGTGTCGAAAGACGTGAGGTATCTCCAGTGCAATCCTTGCACGTGATCTTCGGGTCGAAGATCGGTTTGGCAACAAGCCATGTAACTGGTGTAGTTACGGGACTCTATGTGCGACAGCTTCGCACTTCGCGTTGCTTTTTGCTGCTTCCGAAGCAGTGGTTCTGGGCGAGGCCTAGGGGACGGTCGCGGGGTTTCGCGGCTAAGAGAATTGAAAGGTTGCCAAGGGGCCAGATTTTTGTATCATAATCATTGTACATTAATTGTAAAAATTCTGTAAATATATTGTATATATCAATCAGAACAGTCGTCTGTGTTTTTCACTCTAGTACGTCACAGTTTGTGGGAGTGGTGCTCCATCTAATTGTTCTACATAATATATCAAAGCCATTCTGAGTTGGAATGCTTGACAAACCAAGGCATGCGGTCCGATTTGGATGTGTTCAATCTCTGAACGGTTGGCTGGTATTTTCATAACACAGTATCATTTGATTAAGAAAAAAATGTTCGGTAGTTTCCGTACTGATGTATTGGTAGAGAGAGTCATTTCCTGGTGCTGTACATTAACCTTATTCGTGTCACATTGCTGGTTCTGAATCACTGAAGGTGACTGGCTGTGTTCAAGCTCATTCGACCCTGAATGGCTGCTGTTTTTGGCTATGGCTGAAAGGCTGCGAATTTTCTAGTATTAAATAGTAATCTTACAATTACAGCTAACTACACATTAATAAGAAACTTTCAGATTAACTCAGATCTGAAAATTAGCTGAGTAAATTCTATATAGTCTAGGGAAATATTTGGGGTAAATTCAGTTCTTTGTGCAGTTGAATGTTTGAGATGATCCAGGGTGCATGAGTGGGCAGTCTGTGGAAATAGTTTTGGATGACCTGTAATTTGTTGATTAGGCTTGCTCCTGTGGATGCATTTATTGAAGTTGTTGATTTTAGAGCTGTTGTTGTGGTTGATATAAATCCAAATAATATAGAAATTATTTCTGTTCCAAAATTACTTGAAACAAAATATACCCCTTCGTATACACAACTGTTTGCGTTCGTCCACTACATACTATATTTTCTTCTTCTTCCTTTGCTTTGCTTTGTAAGTAATATTTTTCTTCAAATAGGTATATATTTTTAATTGAAAATATATTTTTTTCAAACAAGTATATTTCATTCAAAAGATTCCCAAATTTCAAACCTATTATTTATAAAATACACGTACCTACATAAAT
Source organism: Teleogryllus occipitalis (assembly GCA_011170035.1). NCBI lineage: Eukaryota > Metazoa > Arthropoda > Insecta > Orthoptera > Gryllidae > Teleogryllus > Teleogryllus occipitalis. Next base: position 3,745 of record BLKR01008408.1, read on the forward strand.
ACAAATAATTTTACAGTACCCTTGATATAATACTATTTGAGATTGTAGTTACCTTATAAGTAGTAGCAGTGAAGAAACAAACACTATTAATAACGTGATTCGACTTCCATTGTTTTCTATTCTGTCGATTTCATAGCAATCACATATTGGTTCAAAACCTAAACCCAGAACACAAACCTTCCTAGCGCAGTATCACATCCAGAACAAAGAAGGGGGCAATTAGTTATTTCGTTTAAATGTGTAACTGACGGAACGAAGGCAAATGGAATATGATGCCGGACGCAGAGAATTTCAATGCAAGTCGAAGATATCACTGATACAACCATGAGTGCTTTCGAAATTTGTTGCTAAATCGCCGACTCGCGAAACGAGGAGGGGATTTTTCTGAGAATATCCTTAGCACAAGTGGTATTTAATAGGACTATTCCACGAATTAAATGATGTCCAACAGAGGTCCAAAACGCGCCAAATATTGAAAATAACTGAAAGCTATATTAAAATGATAGAGGTTATGTTATAGTACATACGCGATTTATTGGACGTCGACGTAACAATGGATGTATACGGCCTCCTAATACGAATGAGTCACAGTTTATGATTGGCCAGTAGGGAGAAGCGGTAAGAAAAATCAGCTAGAAAAAACGATAAACTTTTTGAGGTACGCTGCCCTGATTGGGGCATTTTATATGTGTACTTAAACACTTTTGGTTTTAATCTCTCGAGTGAAATAGTCGAAATATTATCACGTGGATTAATTTGTGAAGTAAATGAACACTAAGCCAGCAGAGAGCGTCTCGCATGAGACGCCGAACCGGGGAGCGCGAAAGGGGCGTGGCAGGCAGATAAGGCCGCGAGGAGAGGGCGGCGTCGAAGGACGTGCGAGATGACAGATGGCCGCGTGATCCGCCCCACGCACCCTCACCCGCCCCGCCCCCGCCACCGCCCCCGCCACCGCCCCCGCCACCGCCACCGCCACCGCCCCCGCCCCCGCCCCCTGCACGCAGCCCCTCACTCGCCCGGCTGTCGCGGGCGTCGAAAAGTGTTTTATGCGTTTTGTGTAGGAGAAAGGGGGCGGTGTATTGTGAAAATATATTCGAATTTCTCAACTTTACTAAGACGTTCCGTGCGGTCCTTTCCACCCTCCGCGTCCCCCTCCGCCGCAACGCCCTTCGCACCCTCGGCGCCCCCGCCCCTGAAGGGATTCGGCCCTTGGAAAGGGCGCTTCAATATCCTTCGGAATATTAGCGCGCGTCTGCCATGCCGTTCTAACCCCTCCGCTCGCCACCATACAGAGCCCAGGATATTGATGTTTTCTCAGCTAAGATGTCGAAAGAACGTTTTTGCACCAACAGGAGTAGTGAGACACTTGAAGTAGGATGTTTTGTTTATTACCTGACAACAATATCAGAATATTATGCAAAATAAAAATGTGATATGTGACAAGAGCAAGGCCTGTTGTAATAATTACAAAAAAATGAATGAATAGTGTTATGTTAAGAAGTACAGATTAAATACAAAATAACAATAGTTTACTTTGCACAGGTTTACAACAACCAAAATCCATAATAAAAGCCAGGTTACCATTGTCACAGTAGCAAAGATACCAAATCCCTCGTCACCGCTGAGCTCACCACTGTACAATAGACTCGCGATACCCGGCGGATTCGGTGGTATTGCGGGTTCGGACGGACCGTTGTACCCATGTTTGCGGGTTCAAACCCGATCGAAGTCGTGGAGTTTTAAGAGCGAAAAAATCCTTCGTACGCTTTCCTTTGAAGGGTAAGTAAAGCCGGATATCCCATGTAGTAGATTTACTGCATGTAAAAGATCCTCTGAGCTAAATTCAAATTGCCTGTTTCGTCGCCCAAGATAATACCTCCTTTCTCCGTTAGATAGTGAAAGCATCATAGCAAAATTTGTGTGGGCAGACGGAAGAGTGGGTCTGATGGCTCGAGTCTCGCCACGTAAATTAAGGCATTAACTAAGTATTACTTAGCTACTAGATACTTCCTCCCACCATGAGCTCACATCCTTCAGGTTCTTCAACTGAGCCAACTTGTTTACCAGCTGTACCTACAGCTGCAACTACCACTCTGGTGTTTGCAGCCCCCTTTTGTAGTGTCCAGCGAGGAATCGTCCATACTTCCAAAAGTAGATTTGTAGAAAATTTAAACATATTTTGTCTACACCTTGGATATTTCGAATGGCTCAGCCACAATATGCGCCCAAAAGTTGGTTTAAAAAAATACTTTCTAGGCAAACATTTGCATTGCAGAAGCATATAAACACTTCAAAACATGAAAATTGTTTATTATTTACAAAAAAAATGAATACATTTGTTCAGAAAGAAAAATTAACACAGAAAGTAATCGAATTGTGTAAATTCGGTGCTTTTTTGATTTCTATGTTAATTTTTCTTTCTGAAGAAATATATTCATTTTTTCGTAAATAATAAACAATTTACACGTTCGTGAAGTGTTTTTAGCTTCTGCAATGCAAATTTTTGCATAGATAGTATTTTTTTTTAAAAAAAAACTTTGAGTGCTTATTGTGTCTCAGCCCTTTGGTATGACCAAGGAGTATATAAGACAAACTATGCTTAAAATTGTCTAAAAAGCTTATTTTCGAAGTATCGATGTTTCCTCCCTGGAGCCCCTATATTGGTAACGACATCACGCGTGTGGCTCGCCACGCACCTCTCGTTTCGATGGCTGTCATCACGAGGGCAGAGTCTCCTGCTGCTCGCGAGCGAATTTTAAATGTCCCATCACAACTATAACAAATAGTTAACCGATATTTTTTGTGTGCCCTTTATACTATACTAGCTGTACCCACAACTTTGTTTACGAAGAGTCTTGACAGGTTTATTTTAAGGTTAATTAAACACGTTAATTAAAAGAAATACCCACAACTTTGTTTGCGAAGAGCCTTGACAGGCCCGCTTTAAGGTTAGTTTCGACAGGTTAATTAAAAGAATTAGAAATGTGTAATAGTTATTTATGTATCAAGGGTGTTAAGTAGATGTTTTTGCCCCAAGGGCGACTTTCAAACTCGAGGGCCTCTGCCCGAGAGGTCGGAAGTCGCTTGAAGGGCAAATACGTCTAATAAGGCCCGTGGTGCATACAAAACATTATGGTTTACTAGTTCATTGCTGAATCAAACAAAAAATTCGAAACATTTTATATTTCTTGAGACTAAAGTGAAAAAACACGCATTGCAATAGTCATTTGTAAATATTACTTCAGATAAACAAAACAGTGTGGATCTAATTACTATTGCATAATCGTTACTGGAATGATTTTTTCGTACAAAATGAAAGAATATTGTGAAGTTCTTGCGGAAATTCTCGCAAAAGCTAACTAAAATACGGACAGAGGTTTCAGGTAAAATGTCGATAAATATACGAAAATGTTTATGGTGTATTTTAGAGATATATAACAGTGTAAATAACAGTACAAATTACGCTGATGAAACGGTACTTTTAAGTTATTTGCCTCTATTACTAAAAGTTATTTGGAATATTTCATAATACGAAAAAATATAATTTCGAGGATGTTACCCGAAGTGCCTTATACATCTTATTACTACTACTGGTACTACTACTCAAGATAATGTCTCCATACAATTTGATACGTAACAGTGAAATATACGTGACTGATGGCAATTATAAATTCACAGGAACATTCGAAAATTGCAGTTTTCATATCAATTAAACAAAATAAGGTATAACCATTTATTTATAGTATTTGCTTGCATCTTAACTGTAATAAATCGAATTCATAAAAATGTATGTGTTGTGTTGGTATTAGAGCGGACCATAAAGTATTCAAAGGGCCTGAGGGCATAAATAATCAGAAAGGCCCGCAAAGACATTAACAATACCATTACGTGATTTGTTTACGGTCAGTAAACACACAGCAATGAACTAGTAAACCATAAAACATATTATTTGCTTTTTTCATATTATTTTCATCAATATTACAATGAAATATATGAATCAATATTACCATGAAATATATTCATCAACATTGCAATGAAATCTGCAGAAATGCTTCTTTTCACATTAAGTTTTTGGTTTCACGTTTACGAGTAAGGACCCTCACTTGAGAGCACGACACACGCATATGTCATTTATAATCCAAGTAGTACTTAAATATAATCCAATCCGTAGTATAATCCAAGTCTTTTTAAACTTGTTAGAGAAATTTGTTTGCAATTTTAAATAACTTGCAATTAACTTTTTACTTCGCATTAAAATTATATATTAAAAAATTTCTGAAATTGTTGTTTATTAAACACAATTGGAAACACAAAAGATAGCTCACGCCTTGTATCCATTTTATGTGAAAAAACTAATTTCATTCTTTCTATCGAATTCAATACCAAAGTAATGCGCAGGTAATTGAACGAACCTCACAGAGACTCGGTAGACATGAAAACATTTTTTCGACTGCACGCCGCCGGCGCTGTGTGTTTTTTGAAATCGCGAGCAGAATTTCGCCAGTCGGTCTGGCCGCATCGCGTGTGCCCGGCGTGCACAACCGGCGCGGTGCGGCACGGCGTGGTGCAGCTCCCGTGATTTGACGCGCCTTCCTGCCCGGGCGCACGAGCGGGACTCGAACAAAGGACCGCTCGTAAAAAGTGGACGGCGCGGCATTGACGCAGTGGCGGCGGCGGCGGCTTTGGAGTGCGAGGGCACCGGTTGCGATTCGAGTAATTGCGCGGAATTATGTATCGGTGAGCGCGGCTCGGCCGGAGCCCAGCCAGCGTAGAGAGCGCGAGTGTCCAACGGGAAAGTTCCGAATGGGACGCCGCCGATTGGAAATGCGCAAAGGGCATTTTTATGAGTCGGCGTTCGCGACGAAAGCATCACGGGGAAAGGATGACACTGGCCGATGGATGTCGATGATGAGAGAATGATTTGAAGTTCAGAGTCACGATGTTGCGAGAAAAGTAGGACATTCAAAGCCAATACTTTTTTTTAAATTGAAATAAAATCCTACATGTGTAACACCGTCGGTACTTTCGAGTCAGATCCATTTTTTAATTTCACAAGTACGTGGTGTAGAGAAATATACAGCGATCTGTGGTGACTGAGGAGGTGACTTAGAGACATACTCCAATCTCTTATTTTAGATGTCGCCATAGCCACTGGAAGTAAAATGGAGAGTAAATTCCAAGCTTACCGTCAGAATAAGCTTGCTGTCCTCATTGTGATGTTCAATTCTCTGATAATTGTCCCTTATTTTTCTTCTCGCTACATTTTTACCCAACTTTTGCTTTAAAGTTTCGTGAAAACGTTACAAAACTTTTTATATGCAGTCTGACACACTTGAAAATCGTTTGGTTTGGTGAGTAAACTTACAGTTGTAGCAATAGTAGATGATAATTTTTATTATTTAAATGTTTGTTAATCCTGGCGGAATTATTACTTCATTGTTTATTCTTTGCACGATTACTTCAGAAGAGTATTTACGCTAAAGACGCCTATCCGATGCCATCAAAAAATAACCATTGACGACATGACGAGTCAAAACTCTCAAGTGGTTTCAACCAGGAGAACAAAAATAATCCAACCAAAGGTAGACCATAAAACAAGAGTCATGCAAAGAACTTGATAAGAGTGCCTTCCGGTAAAAAGTGTAAAAATGCTTTCTTAACAGAATGTTCTGAAATCATTGATGCTGGAGGTAGGTTGAAAGACAAACATACTGATTTTATTACTTCAGAACGCTGAAATTGGTAATGAAGAGTCGACGTCATATTTGGAGATTTTATTTTATCAAAAACCGATGGAAGAAAGTGCCGAGGTCAGATTACTGAAATGTCTGAGGAGGAAAATCAGGTCAATGCCATGGAGAAATGGTAAATTTTGAAAGTAGCCAGAGATAAAAGTTGAGATCTGGCATTCACCTGATTTATTATTGACAAAAATGAACTATCCAAAACGAGGACCTTTAACTCGACAGTTTTAAATTGTAGGAATTAAGTCACGTATTTATTCTTGTAATAAAAACAAACTATTATTGCTTTTTATTTGTACCTAATTATTGCCAGTGGGTTGAGATGCAAACATAAGATAAATATCGAGTGAACATAGAAGTGCTACCAAGTCACCCAAATGAATGAAGAGCGTGGTCGTTTTTGCCTTAACTTTATTATAATAGGCAGCATAACAGTTATTCTTGCGTAAAGAAATAACCCAAAACGTTCTCTTCTAGTGGTGCAGCTTTGCTCCGCCTTCAGGTAAATCATTTTACATAAAACAACATTGAGCCCGTGCATTTTACCAGTTGGTAGTTCTCGTACTAGTTAGTTTCCTAATTTCTTTGGTCTGGACTAGTTTTTCGGTTTGCCCCACTCTCTTCCCAGCTTCAGTCTAACGCAGCTAAAACTACATTTTTTCATATTTTTTCAATTTTTCGGCGCCCTAATGGTAAAACTGAAATATGTTTTCAAGCATATTATAGAAGAGTAGAACTTCATCCTATATACAAACTATCATTGAAAAAATTAAAGCAGTTTTTGATAAAATACTGTTTCAGCGTTTCTAAAAATGCAAAAATTTGAAACCCATTTTTACATAAACTTTTGAGATTTCGAGAAAATTCATGATATTTTTTTGAAATAATTGGACAATTACAGTATTTTATGCAAATCGCCGGTAATGTAAATATTTACGTCGTTGCAGATATTTAAAACAATTACAATCGTGGAATTGTTGAAAAACAAACAAGATATAAAGTGATATTGATGTCAAATTGTTTAGTACATTTAGCACTATCCGTTTAAGATATTTAAAGAAAATATTTGAAGTCGTTTTCGAAAAAAATGTGGAATTTTGAGCACTTTTTCACAGAAAACTTTTGAATTTACGAAAAACTTTATAAGAATTTGAAGTTCTTGGATTCATGAACCCAATAATGTATACAAATTACCGGAAATGTATAACTACGTGAAAGATATGTCAAAATTACTATTGAGTAATTTCTGAAAAAACAACTGAATAGATCAAAAGAGCGTTTATATGACCTGTTGCAGTACGCTTAACACTAACTCTGCTATAAATCTGAAGAAAAATTTGGAGCCGTTTTCGATAAATTCGTTTTTAATTTTTTATTAATGCACATATTTCAGGAATATGGCGTGAAAACTATTAAAGTTTTCAAAAAAGGACCTGACGGTAATGAAAGAACTAATTATGGAGAGCAAATTTCATCTAAGAAGAAAAACTCTATCTTTAATGTTGTAGTTGTAGGAAGACGCCGAAAAAAGTTCAAACTTTCGTAATTTATATTAATGAAACTCGGACCTATGCCATCTTTAAAAGTGTATTTAACTTATTCTTACAAAAGAATGAAAGAAACCATTTTGAGCCATTTTGTGAAAATTTTGAAAATGTTCCTGCGGTTTCGTGTAAATTACCCCCAAATTTTAAAGAATGTTTCTCAAACTCACAGATATTTCAGTGTGGCCAGATCGACCGCGCAATATTAATTTTGAAAAAATTTAAGAACAGTTTACGCACTAGTGTTGTTCAGAGGCGACGCACGGACGCTTTGAAAAAGAACGCACGCGACGTGTTAGACCACGTAATTTTATATATATTGGAAAGAATTTATCAAATTTTTTCTGTATCGAGTGCTCAAAATACGAATTTTTCTGTCAAAAAATCGCCTTTTTCCCGCAGCATTACATAACTTTCTCTATTCTTTGTATATTAATTACTCTCTAGGTATATATGTATAAGAGAAAGTAAAATTTGCATAGAAAACCTCACGATCGGTTTTCATGCCATCTCTCGGAAAGGACAAACCAACACACTTCCACTTGAGCTGGCAGTTTCTCTCCACCTGTTACTTCGTGCCATTATATGAATCAGTTGCAGAGAGTTCCGGTAAGGAGAATTGGAGGATCTTTTCCCTTGAAACCCACTAGCGGCTGAACACCTTTACAAAAAGCGTAAATAAAAGCTTTAGTAAGACATGAAAACATCTGCAATTTTTACCACTTACGGATCCAGGTCCTCAAGTCCCGTTCAATCCTACTATCAATTGTTTTTTGTAGTTGTTTTTACTTTCTCAATACTGCTTACGCAATATAATTGTGCGTGATAATATTACACGAAAAATTGTAATGCTACGGGAGAAAACAATATTCGACAAAAAAAACTCTTATTGCCGGGTCCTGGTTACAAAAACGTGGATAAATACTTTTACTGAATATACCACATTTGGCGTTTTTCTTCAATAAGACAACGAATTTCTTATTACATCAACCGGTAGCGGTAGCTCAGTGCATCAACTGATGTCTCTGCAGCGCCTCTAACCGGGAGGTCCTAGGTTCGAGTCCTGACGGCGGCAGGATTTTCGACACTAGCTGTTCAGCTAGGTCGAATTCAGCTGCTGTCTGGAGGAGAATTCTAGCGGCCGGCTGCTCTGATCGGTAGTTTTCCGCGGTTTCTCCGATCAACACCAGGCGAATGCCGGAGCAGTACCCTACCAAACGGGCCACGGACCGCGCGCGATTTGTCCTTCCTCTTCCTTGTCCTATCCTTTCCCCTTACACACACACTTACACTAACATGCACTACACTACCACATATTCCGGGTGACCGGTCGGGAAGTTAGACCTTGTCCCGACTGGGGCAGTGCCCCGCTGGTGGGAGAGTCCTGGTCAGGGGGAAGCCCCACTAGCCGACGGTAGGTCGGCGCCGGATCTCGCCATCCAGCGGGGGAAGATCACAGCCATCTCCCGAAAAAAAACATGCACTACACTAACGGGACTAATGACCAAAGTAGTTGACGCGCCCGGAAACACGAAAAAATCAATCAATCAATTATTACATCATCATCAAGGACTAGGTCGGATGGCCTGTTCCGTTGCCAAAAAGATCGTCTCTCCGTCTTCTTCTAGATCTACCTGGCTCTCGAGTTCCTACGGGGGCGTAGTGGAGGAGCTTATTTGGTAGTCTCTCAAGAGCCATCCATTGGATATGATAGAACCATTTCTCTTTTCTCACTTGCACTCTCATATTGAGTTTGAATATTTTTAGTTCGGTTCTGATGTCTTCGCTTCTTATGTGGTCTATATCCTGCAACAGATCTTAGAAATAGCATTTCAGCAGCCTTAATTTTTCTTCTGTCTGAGCGATTCATGCTCCAATTTTCGCAACCATATTCAAGTACAGGAACCGCCATCACCTTGTAAAATTTCATTTGTGTGTCCTTTCTTTCTTTTTTAAAAAAATTTCTTCGAATTGTTCCACACATTGCCTGAAATTTATCAAGTTTTTTTTTTTTGGATGTCATTCTTGTCGCAATAGGAGATGTTATGACCGAGGAAGTTTAATTCTGACACTTGTGCTATTATGGTGTTTTCTACAACTATTTTGCACATCAAATGATGTTTGCCCACAAAAGCCATTTATTTATATTTCTGAGTAGATATCCACAACTCGTAATTCTTTAGTATATTTGGCAAGGTCTAGATGTCATGCTGGAATCTATTCTTCGAGTTTTCCAAAATAACCTGATCATCAGCAAATAAAATTGTTCTAAGCCTGTTCCAGAAACTCTAATGCTTTCTGTTGGTAAAGCTCTCTGCTATTCCTTTATGGCATTGTCTATATATAAACTAAAAAATACAGGGGTCCTTGTTTTATTCCTCTGTTTATTATCGCTTGTTTTCTCCCAATTCTTGTTCCCATGTCAATACATATATTATTATTACTATACAAGCTTTTCATAACTTTTATCAGGTGGTTTAGAATTCCCTGAATCTTCACAATTTCCCACAACTCTTTCCTGGACACTAAGTCAAAAGCTTTTAAAAAATCTGCTCTAATGCAGGTAGGGAGGTTGAATTCCCTACGCTTCTGTATTAACTGCTCCATTACAAAGACACAGTCTGCACATGATCACCCTCTCCTGAAGCCACATTGTACTTCCCCAACAATAACTTCATTAATGACATTCATCCTTCGCGTTATAATTTTCTTACTACATATAAACTAAAATACTTTTATGTTAATATTTTCCTCATTCTGTATTTACTTTTTCTACTCGCCATCATGATATCGCATCCTTATCAATGTATATGTACCTATATACCTTACATTTTATTTGCACATTGTCTCCACTCCGAAACGACTGAGATAATAAACATTTTTAAATTTTAGACATAACTGCCAGCGCATCGCATTTTCTCCTCCATTTCTTCTTATTATCTCCCACATTCTGAGTTCTCACTCAGGCATTTCTCTCCTCTTGCTGCCCCACACTTCTCCCCTTCGCCAGGACTCACTCTCAGCCGTTACGACACGCGCCCATGTCCGGCATAAAAGCTAGCAAATGAACACGTGCTACGCCGTGATTTTTTAATTAGGCTGCGCGGCGCACGGCAGTTGGCGCGGTTATGAGCGCGGTCACTAGACCCTCGCCCTCGCCCTCGCCCTCGCCCTCGCCCTCGCCCTCGCCCTCGCCCTCGCCCTCGCCCTCGCCTTCACCCTCCCTCACCCTGCCCTCGCCCTCGCCCTTACCCTCGCCTTCTCCTTGCCCTTGCCTTCCGCTTCGTCTTCACCATAACCTTCGCCTTCCCTCTCGCCCTGGCCCCCGCCCTCTTCTTACCCTCGCTGTCCCCCTCGTCCTCACGCTCGTCCTCACCCTCCCCTCACCCTCAATTTTTTTCTAGGCGTTAAATAACAAAACTATCAAATTTGCCTACGTTTAAGTAGAACTAGTTTAAGTTTGTCCAATGTTTAAACTTTTATTAACATTCTCCATGAATAATTGGGCGACGTTTACGTTAAACGAGTTTCGTCCTAAAACTAACGGTGTAGGCTATTCGGATTGTTTACATTCGTCAGTGTCTTGTATTGAGAAGTTTGAATTTCCTTAGATATTTGAGGCACATACCAACAGCGCAAAAATTATAGTCAAAAATATTTGTTTTATACTTCTGTGGCAGAATAGTTTTAACAAATTTTTGTAACAAATGGAAGAAAAACATTTGACGACACCAAAATCAAAAGAAGTAAAAAGTTCAAACAAGATTAAATTGATCTTTTTTTTAGCTTTAGTAAGTGAAAACAAGCATACGAATGTAATAAAACTGACAGTGTTACAATAAAAGGTAAAGAAAAAACATGGAAGGACCTGCTCGAAAAAAAAATTTATTCATAATTTTATAATTTACATTACATTCACATTTACATTTATTTGAACGGCAATTAGGTATTACCCGGTGGCAGTTAAATAATAATAATAATAATAATAATAATAATAATAATAATAATAATAATAATAATAATAATAATAAGGGCGTAGGGTAGTGGCGACCTCATCGCCCGCAGTGCCCAGCCGGAAGGTAGGGACTGCGCAGTCAGCCCGGTTTCCTCTACCTACAAAGAGGCGCTGACCGCTGTCCTAACCTAGACATCCTCCCTTTCATATTCCTCCCTCCTCTTCCACCGGGAGTAAGTGGGTGGATCGAGTAGCTCACTTTCTTCCGCTACCCAAACCTTAAGCATTTTCCATCTGGAAAGGCTCCTAAACCCTAGTTTTCCTTTCCTTTCTTACCCCTCGTCTCCCAAAGTCCAACCGTACGTCAGAGCGCACGTCATCTCAAGCCACGTGGGAGTCGGGCTATGTCGATTAAAAGCGACGAACAGGGCAATGGCACATAATACCTGGCCGTAGGTATAAAAGGCACACCCATCTGTGATGGAGAAAAGAAACTTGAGAAGCCTCGGAAAAGAGCCGCTGCCTGGGGAGCGCCAGGGCATCTCTGGAGCCATCGCTGGAGGTGACAGTATGCGAACCGATGGTGGCAGGATGCTGACAGGGCGGGCACCTGCCGGGGAACCCGAAGAACCTACAGCCTACCTCCGACGGAGAACCCAACACTCACCATCTCCAGCAGAACCAGCAATTGATGTTTCAATGGAAACTCAGCCACTGACCACTCTTGCTGGCAAGCTAAGGCAGAAAACGAAATGGACTGAAGAAATGAATGAATACATCGTTTACTGCTACCTCAAAATAACTAAACTGGAATCCGACTTAACAGCATATAGAGAACCATTGTACCAAATGGTTATTGGCAAATACCCAGAACTTTCCACAAAGACAGTCCAAAATATTGTTGATCAAAAACGTTCTATACTAGTCAACAAGCGACTCCGAGAATCGCAAATATACCAAATTAAGGAAGAAATAAAACAAGAGTTGGGACTGCATCAATTAGGAACGGAAGAAAATCAAAATCTAACAGATTTAACTTGTTCTAGTAATGGGAACGTTAGAATCAACCTCAGCGAAACCCCACCATCTGACAACAAAAATGAACTGGAGAACTTAGTAAAACAGTGGGAGGAATCGTATGCCGAATTCTATGGATCTGACCCTTTCCAAAGACCGAAAATGCCAAAACTTCAGATAAGGGCTAAAACAAATCTCATTTTGAGCGAAGTCGATAGAATTCTCCAGTATGAAACAAAGAATATGCACAATATAGAATTACTGCATAACTTTGTGTTCATTGGTGCTGTCACAGTACTTAAAGCTAATGGCCAGAAGCTAATTTTAATCAATGATAGAAAGCAAGTTCAGCCAGTGCAGCCTCCTTGGGAACGGCGACTTCAACGCCAAATTGAAACACTGCGTAAGAGCATTGGTAGACTTTCTCAAACACTCAAAGACAACTGTAGTGCGAAGATTAAAAGAGAAGCAGAGAAAATTATGTTCAAATATAAAAATGAAGGAAACCAAACAGTCATCACGGTACTAGATCAACTCAAACAAACTCTTTCTGTTAAAAGTAACAGGCTAAGAAGATACCGCGAAAGCAACCTTCGTAAGAAACAAAATAAACTCTTCCAAATAAATGAAAAACAGTTCTACCGCTCTATCCAGATGGATAATGCTCAAGAACCGAACCAAGGTGAAATGCCAGACGCGCAAGAAGTGAATAGGTATTGGGGAGACATATGGACACAAAGTAAGCACCACAATTTCAATGCTGAATGGATCCAAACTGTTAAAGATGAATGCGAAGACATACCCATGATGAATGACCATAGTATACACATTGAAGATGTTAAAAGAGCTGTAAAGAAAACTTTGAATTGGAAGGGAACCGGGAGAGATAACATACATAATTTCTGGTTTAAGAACTTTCCCAGCATTCACGAAACAATGGCAGGGTTATTCACAAAAGCCCTGAATAATCAAGAAGCCCTACCATCATTTTTAACTTATGGATTAACTTATCTTATCCCAAAATCCAAAATACCCAGCTCTGATCCCGGGAAATATAGGCCTATTACATGCTTACCAACTTTATACAAACTACTAACTTCCATAATAACAGATAAGATCTATCAGCACCTCGAAGACAATAACATCCTGGCTGAAGAACAAAAGGGCTGCAAGAGGGGGTCACAAGGCTGCAAGGAACAGCTCATCATAGATGCGGCAGTCTGTGGACATGTGAAGAAAACAGGAGGGACGTTATATACAGCTTATATTGATTATCAAAAAGCCTTCGACAGCTTACCTCACTCCTGGCTAATTGATGTGCTTGATATGTACAAAATAGACCCATTGGTTGTATCGTTTCTAAAGGCACAGATGCAAAGGTGGACAACCAGATTGCACATTTGCACGCAAAATAATCATGTCAATGCAGGAGACATACATATTAAACAGGGAATCTTCCAAGGAGACTCTCTTAGCGCTCTATGGTTCTGCCTTGCTATGAATCCCCTATCGACTTTGTTAAATAAAGATCAAATGGGCTACAAAATCAACAGCAAGATCGATCATGTACGCTTATCCCACCTGCTGTACATGGACGACTTAAAATTATTCAGCACCACAAGAGAAAAGCTTAATCATTTGCTTGACACTACTGCAAAATTTAGCAATGATATTGGAATGCATTTTGGCGTTGAGAAATGTAAACTAAATGCACTGCGGAAAGGAAAGTGGCAACATCAGATGGATTACACCCTTGGAGAAGGAAATGCTAAACACGAACGAATTCATGCCATGAATCCTGAGGAATATTACAAATATCTTGGATATTTACAAAGATCTAATGTTGACCAAAAAATTACAAAATCTAACATTACCCAGGAATTTAAAACACGTCTGAGTAAAATTCTGAAAACTAAACTCAGTGCTGGCAGGAAAATTAAGGCTATAAATACCTATGTAATTCCAGTGCTGACCTACAGCTTTGGTATTGTCAAATGGACACAAACTGAACTAGATGCATTTAATACAAACTGCAGAGTACTTTGCACCAGATTTAGATGTCACCACCCTAAAAGCGCAGTTGAGAGATTCCACCTACCTAGATCTTTAGGAGGAAGAGGTGTCATAGATATTGTTAATCTCCATCACCAACAACTGGAGAGACTGCGTCAGTACTTCCACGAAAAAGCTAATGGAAGCAAGATACATCGGATTGTAACATACATTGACCGGAAAATTACACCATTGAATTTGTCTGATGAAAAAATGAACCTACAAAAGCAAATACAGACCAATGAGATGAAAATCAGCAACTGGAAAGAGAAGCAACTTCATGGACGCTATCCATACCAGATAGAGGGAGAACTGATGGACCGTAAGTCGTCAATTAAATGGCTGTGCTTGGGAGAACTTTTTGCGGAAACAGAGGGTTTCATGGTAGCTATTCAGGACCAAGTAGTATCAACTAAAAACTACCGTAAATTTATCCTGAAAGACACTAACGTTCGTGATGACAAATGTCGGCTATGTGGAGAACATAGGGAAAATATAGATCACATTATCAGTGGATGCAGCTCTCTAGCATCCTCAGAATATACAAAACGACATGACGACGTTTGTAAAGTGGTTTATCAGCAACTATGCCACAATAATAACCTTTTGACGGGTAACCGAACACCATACTATAAGTACACACCCGAACCAGTCATTGACACAAATAATCACAAAATGTACTGGAACAGGTCCATAATAACAGATAGGTCTGTATCATCTAATAAACCGGACATTGTATGGCATGACAAGAAAAACAAAAAGGTGTATCTGATTGATGTCGCAGTCCCGTTAGCTCACAACATCCCAAAGAAAAGAAGTGAAAAAATTCTAAAATATCAACCTCTGGCAAACGAGATAAAGGAAATGTGGAGCGACGTGGAAATGGTGACGATTGTACCAATAATTCTAGGCGCCACTGGTGAAATTCCTAAGTTCCTACATGAATCCCTAGCTGAACTGCATCTGAAGAAGGGGTTATACATCCAGATGCAAAAGATTGTAATACTGGACACATGTAACATCGTGAGGAAGTTTCTGAACATTGATGGTTGATCCAGTGCTGATTATGACAGTTGGAACGTGTATCTCTTGTTCATGGTAACCGAGATGCACGTGTGGAAACAAGTTAAATTGTGATAGTGATAATAATAATAATAATAATAATAATAATAATAATAATAATAATAATAATAGGAGTACAGTACAAGCCGAGGATGCAATAATCATACTATCACTATATTAAGTATTATAACAATTATTTCAACTCTGTCATGATATCCAATAATTATATGTTGGTGATGCTAAAATTTAATACAAGCTACATAAATATTGGCTAAATTAGATTTTTTTAAATTCATTGATCGCGTTCACTACACTGCACTACACTGTTTTGCTTTGAATTACACTGACCAGCACTTCATAGCACATATTTAATGTCTATTACTCTCATATTGTTCTAATTTATTTCTAAAACTTCGGACACTTAGAGGAAAAACTTTGAAAATTGCTGCGGGTAAACTGTTCCAATCTCTAATTGTTGTAACAAAAGGAAAATTTCCCAAGATCTGAATTTTGTTTCCTTGTTCGAATTTTGTGAGTGTGATCGCTTCGGCCGAAATAATTTGTTTTTTCTAGTCTAACCTGAATTTCCTTCCAAGCTGGTTGACCTACGTACGATTTATAAAGAGCGCAAAGCCTCGCCCTTGTTCTCGTTTCTAGAGGTTCCCATGCCTTTTTTATTGCGTTAGTTCTATAGGTAAACTTATTCGCTTTCCTCTGTATTCTATCTAGATTTTTCCGGTGCGACTTTCTGTATGGATGCCACTCCGTATTCCATGAGAGGGCGAACCAGCGAAAGATGTGCTAATTCTTTGGCGTTTGTAGAACTTTTCTTTAGAATTCGCCTTACAAAATGCAAGGACTTCCACGTTTTTCTTACTTTCTGATTTATATGCATCTCCCACCCTAATTTACTATCTAGATAAATGCCTAAATACTTGCATGATGAGACTCTTGGGATGACGACTTCACCTAACGATAGTCTGGTTCCTCATAATTTTGTACCCGCCTGAACGTTATTGTTTTGCTTTTCGATCCGTTA
>BLKR01008409.1:0-20143 GCA_011170035.1 Teleogryllus occipitalis
GGCAGGGCGAGGCGGGGAGGGCTGAGGCGGAGGGGTGGCGAAGGGGCGGGGCAGGGGCGCTCGTGGAACGGACCGCGCGCGCGCGCGCGCGCGCGTCGTGGCGTGGAGCGTTGCGCGCGGCGCGGGGCGGGGCGGGCGGCCGCAAAATCAATAGCACGTGCTCTCCGCAAGTGCGGCGCGCGCCCGCCGCGGCGCGCGAGCGCCCCAGTCGTCAGCAGCGGGCGCGGTGTCATCGCATCGGCGCGGCGGGGCGCGGCGCGGGCGAGGGGCGGAGACAATGTCGTCATCACGGCGCCCGCCGCAAGGGAGCTACCAAACGCCCCCTTCGCCCCTGCGCCCTCTTCGCCCCCTCGCGCCCGCCGGGACGCCTGTCATCGCCGCCATCATCATTATCGTCATCATGAGGCCTTGTTGCGCCCGCGAGAAGGGGGAACAGTCTCGTCCGCGCGCGGTTCCCTCGTGCTTATACAGCGTGTCCCGTGTTATGAGTGGTTGCGAGATCCATTAGCACTTGCGCGTCGTATTTTTCCGCCAGGGCGGCGCGAGGGCGTTGGCGAGATTTGTATGTCGTTGAACGACCATCGCCGCCGCCGCCGCCGCCGCCGCCTCCGTTGGCCCTCGCGCACGAGGAGCCTCTGGGGGCACTCGCATATTGCACCGCCGCGTCCCTTTATGTTGTTCCAGATTTGCTCTTTATGGCTACACCACTCGAACCATTGGCGGCGGAGACTCGGAATTTGATTACTCCGCGCACGGAACAAGAATCTCTATAAAGAACAAGTGGGAGCAAGCAGTTGGTTTTCTGAGATTTATTCCCTAAAGTATTTGTAATGATACCAATATCGAATGTTTAACACATGTAGTGCTTTGGATGTGTGTTTTGATGTTACGGTTATTATTATTAGTGGTTATTATTGGTTATTATCAGGCTGCGACCCTTGTCTTAGTCATATTTTTATCTCTTTAAGAGTTTCATTTCCTTTATTTGCGTTTATAGTAAATGCAGGCAAATTCAGTAAATGTGTACCACACATTTTTTAATTAACATCACTTTCTTCTGGAAAGTTCTATTTCTCTGCCATCAATAACAAGGCGTAATGGGATCACCGTCAGCATCACAATAAAGATTTATAAGAAATGTTTGCAACATTTCCGTTTATTTAAACAACACTTCTCGATAATTGTTTCCTTTTTAGGGGGAAAAATCTCACTTTCTCTTACTTAACGTACCTTGATTTGGAAAATACAGTTTGACATATCTTATTTTTTCTATTCCCACTTTGAAAGTAAAATAAATAAGCTTCTAAAATACGATTACAATATAAAGTCACAGCTCAAGTCTTCGAACAGATACTCATAACTCAAAGTGACATGTGCACATTGGGTAAAAATACACGGTATATTAACCCAACAATAAATAATTTCAATAGAAGGAGAACAAATATACATTTCAAATAACATGACTTTAAACATGTACCTAAACATTCAAACGCATTGAAACAATCGTCTCAAAATGTGCTACGCAAACTATAATGTTTTGTCCTGAACTCGTATGACTTAGATATCTAGGTAAGCAAAGTATATTAAAAACATTCAAGAAAACAAAACTGAATAAAAACCATATTTGTGAATGTGTGTCATCAGCTCCAGAAGAGGTCTGAAACTCCATGAGCTTCACCCTCTTGAGTACATCACTGTACACAAAAACATTTACTACGGTTTTCAAGTAAATGCAGCGGTCGGGTTTTCTCAGTGGGGTAGAAGCAGGGCTGTCTGACCTTGACACTGATAGTTCACAGTTTTGTCACAGCAAGAGCGCCTGTTCTTGATGAAGTGACACTGAAAGAGGTGGTGCAGGAAAATGATTCAGTTCTCGGTAGAGCAATTGTTTTTCATGAGAAACGAGATTTTTGCGTGTTAAGAAACACTTCATATATTATTTATCACCTCCAAGAACCATATTATCAGAAAACGTATTCTTCCAGATATATTATTCTGTACTTGCAGCCGTTTCATGTGTCCTTCTGTTAGATATTATATTTATTTGCTATTAAGTATTATATTTATACTGTAATGTATTGCGAATCTTCCCGTGATGTTTTGAATTGTTTGAAAGAAGTCAAAGTTTGGAGAATGATGGGACGGGATGCAAGCATTAAGAGGGTGAAAAGAGTTAACGGACACGATTCCCACGAAAAGTTCCCATTGGGAAATCGGCGAGAGTTTAACATGACTTCATGCAAGAACAACTCCTTGTTTTGATTGTTCATTCTCTCTTGAACTGGAAGATAGGTCGCCCTTTCACAGTGGGCGCTTTGTCTTCTGATCATACTTTAAAAAATTCAACTATGTTCCATACACACCAATGCCTGTCACCTAGTTTCTTCGACTCCCCCTCAGTATTTGTTAAGATGAGGGGGACTGCCACGCCCACTTCTCGAGGAGTTGCCGAGAGAGAAGACATCCTTCCATGTCGTCTCTTCCCTGCGGAGGTGATAAAGTTGTGGCTTTCCTTTGCCCACAACCGCATGGATAATAATAGTGGTCATTAAAAGCGGTGAATGATGATCAGAAATCAACAATTACGAGTGAGAAGATTAGATTACAGTATTAGAAGACAGCCACGTCATCAACACAAGGTGAAAATGATTATGCTTCTCGCTTAGCTAGGCATCTAGGGAGGAGAAAGCAGTGTATTCAGATGTGTCGCAAGCAGGTAATACTTTCTAAGTGTGCGGACGGTGTAGGACCTCGCGCCTCTTAAATTTGTTTGCCACTCTCCTTTCACTCTGGGTAAGCGGCGTGGGCAACGATGGTTTCATGGCTTGACGGTGTGAGCTTCGTGGACGGGGTGGACGGCGTTGGCGGCGTGGGTGGTGGAGGTGCTGAGGGTGGCATAGGTGGGGGGGCAGTGTGAACAGTGGTGGTGGCGTGGGTGGCGGGCACGGCAGAGTAGGCGGAGCAGGTGGCGTGTACGGAGGGGGCGGTATTGTCGGCGGGGGCTGTATGGCCTGGATGGCGTGGGTGGCGTGGTGAGAGCCAGGCATGGGCAGCGGGCACTGTGGGGCGTTGAGGGTGGCTAGGGCGTTGGGGGCGGCTAGGGCGTTGGGGAGGCTAGGGCGTTGGGGGCGGCTAGGGCGTTGGAGGCGGCCAGGGCGTTGGGGGCGGCTATGGCGTTGGGGGCGGCTAGAGCATTAGGGGCGGCTAGGGCGTTGGGGGCGGCTAGGGCGTTGGGGGTGGCTAAGGCGTTGGGGGCGGCTAGAGCGTTGGAGGTGGCTAGAGCGTTGAGGGCGGCAAGGGCGTTGGAGGTGGCTAGGGCGTTAGAGGCGGCTAGAGCATTAGGGGCGGCTAGGGCGTTAGGGACGGCTAGGGCGTTAGAGGCGGCTAGAGCATTAGGGGCGGCTAGGGCGTTGGGGGCGGCTAGGGCGTTGGGGGTGGCTAAGGCGTTGGGGGCGGCTAGAGCGTTGGAGGCGGCTAGAGCGTTGAGGGCGGCAAGGGCGTTGGGATAGCGTGAGTGTTGAGGGCGTTGGGTGCGGCGTGGACGTTGTGGGAGGCAGGAGCGTGAGCGGCTAGAGCGTGTGGGGCGTGGTGGGCGGCGCCGTCCAGCGGGGCGGATTCGGTGGGCGCGTGGCGGGGCGGGGCGGGGCGGGGCGGGGCGGGGCGGGGCGGGGCGGGCGCTCGAGCGTGTTGGCGGCGATGACTCAAGGGAGGCGCTGGGGCCGGGGCCGGGGCTGCGGGGGCGGCCGGGCGGAAAGGTCGCGTCGGCGGCGACAGCGTCCCCGGCGCCGCGCGCCCCAGCAAATGTCACCGCCGGGTGACATCGCCCTCCCCCCTCGCGCCCCGTGCCGGGCACTCGCGGCCTTTCCCCGACTGCGCGCGTTCCGAGTGGCCGCCCTCGCGCCCTCCGAGGATCGGGTTCCGCCTCCGGAGTGGCCCAGGCCGCGCGTTACATCAGGCGCCCCGGCCTTCCTCCGCGTCGGGGCTTTTATGCACTACTCGCTGACGCCCCGCCCCCTCAACCGGGGGCTCAAACGGGATAGAAGAACGTGTTCAACACATGATTCGTTACAAGAATACTGAGCACACAGTACTGAACTAAGAGAAAACCTCTTTCTTCTTCTTCTTCTTCATACCGGGAGCGGTAGCTCAGTGCATCAACTGATGTCCTAGGTTCGAGTCCTGACGGCGGCAGGATTTTCGACACTAGCTTTTCAGCTAGGTCGAATACAGTTGCTGTCTGGAGGAGAATTCTAGCGGCCGGCTGCTCTGATCGGTAGTTTTCCGAGGTTTCTCCGATCAACACCAGGCGAATGCCGGAGCAGTACCCTATCAAACGGGCCACGGACCGCGCGCGATCTGTCCTTCCCATTCCATGTCCTATCCTCTCCCCTTACACACACACTTACACTAACATGCACTACACTACCCCATATCCCGGGAGACCGCTCGGGAGCTTAGAGCTTGTTCCGGCTGAGGCGGTGCCCCACTGGTGGGAGAGTCCTGGATAGGGGGAAACTTCACTAGCTGACGGTAGGTCGGCGCCGGATCTCGCCATCCAGCGGGTGAAGATCACCGCCATTTCCCGAGAAAAAAACATGCACTACACTAACGGGAGTAATGACCAGAGCAGTTGACGCGCCCGGTAACATGAATAAATAAATCAATCAATCTTCTTTATATTTTCTTTCAACGTCGTCTCCTTCCCCTTCTTGAATTCTCTTTTTCTTTTATTGTTCTTCTCCATCTTTTCTTTCATCAACTTCGCTTCTCCCTTCTCTCTTCTTCCCTTTTTATTATTCTCCTTCTTCTCGGTGTTGCAGGTCGTTTTAATGTAGCATGACATTATTGTAAGTACTGTGTTACCTACAAACGTCAAGCGGGTTGCCTATTAAAGCAAGACGGACAACAGCTATACGCATGCTGAGTAACTATTAACAGATTTGTTGATCCTCTCGCAGATGTGAAAAAATAATCACAATATCTTGAAATATCGCCATATAGAGGGGGAAAAAAAGGAGGAAAAATATTTTTTTAATTTACAGGAATTATCTCTGAGAACATAATTCAGACATGTCGACTATGCCTAGGAATGTTATTTCTCTTATAACCAATGTATTTCAATGTCATCTTTCAGTCGTATTTTAGTTTTATCAATTACGTTTCTGAAACATTAATGCTTTTGTCTTTTACTTTATCAAGGTACGTACAAAGATAGAATGTTTTATTAACGCATATCTGCCTGAATTATTTTAGAAAAAAATCATTACTAGTTTTTATAATTTAATATTATTAATAATATTAATTTTTTCACACAATTTTGAAGTGGACATGGCAACAGCTTTTAGGATGTGATAGAAATACACATCAAGTTCTAATTGCATTTCTGCAGAATTTAAGGTGAAAGTTTACACTATCTACAGCTACGTACAGCATGCTCATATGGGCACTCTAGGCAGATAAGGGTGTTTTATCTCTTTCTATCAAACTGGCTTAATGAATCATTATTTCTTGTTTATTTCTTTCAAAAGAACGGATTATTTGAGAGATCAAATTATTTCAAAATTGAGACATCATTACAAACATTCAATTTATGAAGGTGATATTCGCATTGAAAAAGATAGTGCTCCAAATGGATCAAAAAAATAAATGGGAAAACATTTACAAGAACGAAATAATCTTTGAAAATTGCCAACGAAAATTAATCTTCAATATCAAGGAAAACATGCTCTCATTCTTTGCAATATGCAAGAGATCCATCTCTTTAATTCGCATGAGATTAAAATTATTAGAGGTTTGGATATGAGATTATCGCATCATTTTTATCACATAATTATTAATGCTAAGCATTATATTTCGAAAATATTTTTAACAAGTAAAGTTGTAATATAATGCCCTAAAAGTGAATATTATCGAATATGATATTAAAATGAAAACGGATTGTCTTTTCTAGTACGGAGACCATCTGTTTGGCGGGAAGCCAGATTGAAAAAGTGATATTTCAACACGCGCTGGACAAGTTTGTCTCTTGTGCGTGGTCGTCCGTGGCGAGCCCCTGGCGCAAGTTGTTTGGCTGCAGTTTACTTTCACTGCGAACCCTCGCCGGCTTCCGGCGCAGCCGATCTGTTTCACTTTTGAACCCTCTCTCGCTAAACTCTATTATTTGGGGAGCGCCTGACGGAAAGGGGGCTGAACCGGCCCCCGCCCCCGCCCACGTTCCCGACACCACACTACCCCCCTCGCCTTCGCTCTGGCTCTCGGGCCAGGCCCCAGCCCCGCTCCGGCTCCGTCCCCGTCCACCACCGCCCCCGACCCCGCCCCACCTCCGACCGCGCCAGCCCACCACAGTTCCAGAGTACACAGCGCTCCCAAAACCCGCCATGCCCCGCCACCCCCCGTCTCTACCCCGCCCAGCCTCCGTCCCCGCCCCTCCCCGTCTCCGACCCCGCCCTGCTCCGCCTCCATCCCCGTCCCGCCCCCACCCCCGCCTCCAGCCCCGCCCCGCCCCCGGTCCCGGCCCACACCGCCTCCGGCCCCGCCCCGCCTCCTGCCAAGCCCCGCATCCGGCACGGCCTCGCCTCTGCCCACGCTTCCCCCGGCCCACCACCGGTCCCAGCCCGGTCCCCTGCCTCCGGCCCCGCCCCGCCTCCGACGCCACCCCGCCTTCCGCCCTGCCCGCCTCCGACCCCGCCTGCCTCCGGCCGCCGCCTCCAACCGCTCCGCCTCCGGCACCTGTCTCTCGCAGCCCTTCCCCGGGATCAGTCCCCCTTCGTCCCTGCCCTAAACCCCCCTCTACTCCCCCCACTCCCGGCCCACCCTCCCCGCACCGGCAATCCCCCTCCCCCATTCCGCCCATTACAGAGCGCGTCTTCTGCGGGGGCGCCGGGCGCGAGACGCCGAGACGACTGTGATTCCTGGCTGCGTCGCCAGTGAAGCGAGCCGTGGGCGGGGAGGGGAGCAGCCTCCTCCAGGCAAAATCGGGGGGCCTATTAGCCTCCAGCACAATGCGCGCCGCGCTCTGCTATTGTCCCCGCACTTCTGCCCCGGAGTTATTTGGCGCCCGGTGACCTCGCCTTCCTCCCAGCTCCCCGTCACAACACCCGCCGTCCCCAATTCTGCCTCCCATCTTCGACTCCTCCTCTTCCTCGTCCTGCCATATCCATTGCTATAACTTTCTCAGTTCTGTCGCATGTTCTTCCCGGATTTCGTGATTCGTGCTCTCCTGGGGTTTTTATTACTCGTTCTCTTTCTCCGCGTTTTCGTGTCTCAAACCAAACTTCTCCCCTCAAACCCTCTGACGCTTTTAACTTTCCTATCTTCAGCTCCTCCCCTCCTCGCTTTGAAAAGTCCATTAGCATTCTTTTCATTTTCGATCTCGTGTTTCGTACACGCTTTCTAATCATGATTTTCTTATTCCGTTCTTTCGTATCTCCGTACTCACCTGTTCTATCCCGTCATCCCTTGTCTAGTATTCTACCCTGCCGCTACATATTGTATACTATTTCCATTTCTAGCGCGCCCCCTCCATTTCTCTCCACTCCTGAATGCTGCAGTAGTACCCTAACAAACGGGCCATCTTTCCTTCCTCTTCCTTGTCCTATCCTCACCAGTTACATACACACGTACACTAACATGTACTACCACACATGCCAGGAGACCGGTCGGGAGCTTAGAGCTTCTCCAGGCTTGGACGGTGCCCCGATGGTGAGAGATACCTGGCGGGAAACCCCACTAGTCGACGATAGGTCGGCGACGGATCTCGCCATCCAGCGGGGGAAGATCACCGCCACCTCCTGAGGAGAAAAACATGCACTACACTTACGTGACTAATGAATTCCGTAGTTGATGCTCCCGGAATCATTTACAACCAACCAACCAACCATCTCTTCATTCCTCTCGGGCGTTCCTGGTCTAACTCGACCGAGTCCTTCCTCATCCTACCCTATACTATTCTCAGTCCCCCTCTCCCAACACATCCGATCCTCTCGTTCTTCGCCCACCGCCCATTTCGCCCCCTCACCCCCCCCCCTGCGTCCGTCGCGCCCCCGCCCTTCCGCCCTCCGCCTCGCCCCGCGCAGAGCCGCGTCCGCCGCCCCGAAGCCCATATCCATTACAAATTTTTCCCTCATTGAATCGGTTGGCAATGCGCTGTACGCCGTTCCTTTTTCATTTTTATGTAATTTTTTTTTGCGAGCCTCCTCTGCGGTACGATCAGCGTACAAAAATTTATTGGCAGTTTCTCAATACCATAACTCGCGATATTCTCGCCGATCCGAACAATGCGATCCAAACTTTTTTTTTCCTCCGGCGATGTTGTTCTGTACCGGCGCCATCGACGCTGGCGTTTGCCCGGCGCATCCATCGTTTGTGTTTCATTCCGTTGATGATGATATAGGAGGCGCACCCTTCGGGCTCCCGGCCGCCGCCGCCACCGCCGCCATCGGACGAAACTATAAATATAAATCAGTTCATTTGAGTGATTCCGGCAACAGACGTGCCCGGGGGTGGGCGCTGGGGGTTGGGCGGGGCGGAGGAAGGATCGGGAGTGATGTACATGCAAACTTTCGCCGCAGCTGTGGAAAGGGCGGCCCGTGCGCGCTCGAATAAAGCAGCGCGCGGTCAATTGTTGCGAGCGCGTCGCGTTCCTCGGGCGAGAAAGCTGCGAGTGGGCGCATAAAGGCGGGTGAGCCGCGCGGGCATTTTCGTGTCATTGCAGACTCATTCCGGCGAGGTGGAGTAAACACGGTGAAGGCTTCGATTGCTGTATAAAGGTCGTGCAGAGCTTTCTGAAAGGAGATTATGTCGTGAAGTATCGTCTCTATTGATTATGAAATAATATTTCACAATTCGAACGTTTTGAAAAGTGATTTTTTTTGTTGAATACAAAGGAAATTAAAACTCTTGCTTTAAATATGTGTTGTTAGAGCTGGAAGCGTATGTGAAGAGACATTTGGTATTCGAAAAATTTGCATTATCTTATCTCACTTCCTTTCTTGTTATTTTTGTAGAAGCCTACTGACTTTTTTCGTCAACACTTGTGACTGAATTAATCAAGCACTGCAGCATGCTAATACCTCATTAAACCTCATTATTTACCGTTCATTACGATTTGACTTTGTCTCCTTCAAAATATTGATGTAATTATAAGGTGGGTGGTAGGAGGGAGTAATCACGATAAAATACTAAGCGAACGAGTTTAATGACAATTAGGAAAATTTGAACTTATTGAATTTGAACTACTTATCTCTCTCATTAGATATCTCGTATTGTAGTATCTACATAATCGTTTAAGATGTATTTTTGAGGTCTTAAGTAAATAGTGAGGTAAAGATGAACAACTGAGATATTTCATTTTGCGTATGACATTACTCACTGGAAAACCAAACCTAAACTTTCACAATATGTGAATAATGTGAAGGGAAGTAGTTGATATATCGCGTGAACATGCACTCAGGCATTGAGATGTCTCCCATAAGATCTAAACTTACAGAAGTAGTGGTTACTTTGCTGGCGCATTCAAGCAAATGTCTCAAAATTCAAACTTACGAGTATTTCTTTCACGAATTTCAAGAAACAAAGCTCAAAATATAAATAATAAATACTTTCAACAAAGCCCTACGTGTAAACATAAAATATGTTCAAGGCAAAACTTGGGATTCCATCTAGATTGACGGTTGACATTAAATAAATATCACTTAACAAAAAACAAAGAAGTAACTTTAGAGTAACTTCGCGCGAATAATAAACCGACACTCACACTTATCCCCAAAGTATTTTTATACAAAGGTATGAGTTACAGGTTGTAACTCTCATTCCAGTTCGCATTGTCGCTCCTTTCGCGGGTCTAACCGGGAGGTCCTAGGTTCGAGTCCTGACGGCGGCAGAATTTTCGACTGTAGCTTTACAGCTAGGTCGAATTCAGCTGCTTTCTGGAGGAGAATTCTAGTGGCCGGCTGCTCTGATCAGTAGTTTTCTGTGGTTTCTCCGATCAACACTAGGCCAATGCCGGAGCAAGTACCCTACCAAACGGGCCACGGACCGCGCGCGATCTGTCCTTCCTCTTCCTTGTCCTCTCCTCTCCCCTTGCACATGCACTACACTACCACATATTCCGGGAGACAGGCCGGGAGCTTAGAGTTTGCCCCGGCTGGGGCGGTGCCCCGCTGGTGGGAGAGTCCTGGTTAGGGGGAAACCCCACTAGCCGACGGTAGGTCGGCGCCGGATCTCGCCATCCAGCGGGGGAAGTTCACCGCCACCTCCCGAGAAAAAAACATGCACTACACTAACGGGACTAATGACCGAAGCAGTTGACGCGCCTGGAAGCACGAAAAAATCAATCAATCAATCCTTTCGCGGGCAATTATGAAGTACCTCATGGTTGAAAAAGAGAGGTTGGCATAACAAGTGGTAGCAGTGCACACAGGACGCAATTTAAAGTCACACGGACAGCTGAAAAATAGAACTGTCAACATGTGTGTTGTATCTGTTTCAGCATTCGTATTGAACTGGAAAACTTAAGGCGTAGGAGAAGTGAGTTGATGAGTGAAGTGTGTTTAGGAAGACACGAGAAGTGGGAATGTTTGAACCATAGTAAATTAAATGTTCGCTTGCGTGATGAATGAATTACTCGTGATATTTCTTCTCAAAAGTTCTTCATAATCCCTGAATGAAGATGATGATTGTGATTTGACATCCAAATTAGTTGTCTAGAAAATACGGCATTTAATAGCAGTTCGACCGGCGAAGATGGTTTTGGTGGTTATTAAACCGGGATACTAAACCAATGTTCGCGGGTTCAACCCCGGTAAAAGTCGAGGGATTTTTGAGGTGTCAAAATCCGACAGCATACATACGAATGCTTTTCGGCATGTAAAACACACCCCAGGAAACGCACTTCGATGATTCTGGCAAAATTAAATCCCCTAGCAATTTAACACCAATCAGAGTTTCGATTTGAATTACAGAATGAGATTTGCGAATATTGTATCTCGGCCAGCGGTATCTGGTATTCGAATCAAGCGTATGAATTGGTGCACCAGCGCCCCTAGGGAAAGGAATGTCAAACTACTCAAGGTATACTTGCTCAGGATAAGTATCACAAGAAGGCGCTAGTGGCTTCTGAGGACTAGTCTGCGCACTAGCCCGTGTATGACATTAAAATAAGAAGAATAGCAGTCCCCGTCCTTCGTTGTGGCCAGGTACTGGTTGGTATCTGAATTTGGTACCTTGGTTGGTAGTTGCGACTAATGTCCAGACTATTCCAAAATGTGCTCCACGGCATAAGTTACTAAGTTCGCGTGCTCGAAACTACACATGATTTTATCATTATCGCTTCGTGTCGCTTTGCATCGCGCCGAATTTCATCGCGCATCGTCTGTTTCTACTCTTTAGCTACGATCACAATGCAGCCAAAATATCTACATGTATTGCAGATAGCCTTGACTCTCCACCTGATTTCGGACGAATGGATCCGACAGATCCAAACTAAACAGATCTTTGTCCTGCCGCCGATGCTTTCCGATGGCGTCGAAAGAGGCCGTTCTGGTTGAGTATGACCATTTCCTTTTACCAGCACGTGTGTGAACGAATCTGACACATCGGACAAAAACGTCTGACGTCGGATGATCGAAATCGCGACCAACATCGGCTTCACTGTGACCGACGCCTAAGACATGATTTACACTCTTCCTTTTGACAAAGTGTTTTAGCGAACACTCGCATGCGCAGTGTGGTTTCTGGGTCTTCAAAAGCGACACTACGCAGGCGCATATCCGTGGAAACTCCGAAACCGTGGATTAAAAGGAAGCGTGTGAATTCCTGGCGATTGATCGAATTGTGATTCCGGGCCCGTCAATTGCGAAGGTCACTAGTCCCGTAAATGCAGTGCATGTTATCGCGGTAGGTGACGGCAATGTTCCCCGACTACCAATTTTCCTC
Source organism: Teleogryllus occipitalis (assembly GCA_011170035.1). Lineage (NCBI taxonomy): Eukaryota > Metazoa > Arthropoda > Insecta > Orthoptera > Gryllidae > Teleogryllus > Teleogryllus occipitalis. Next base: position 11,935 of record BLKR01008409.1, read on the forward strand.
CGATCCGGCGCCGACGTACCTTCGGCATACGGAGTTTTTTCCGAACCAAGTGTCTCCCAACAGTGGGGCAGCGCCCCAGCCGGGACGAGCTCTAAGCTATTGACTGGTCTCTCGACATCTGTGGGTGTGTAGTGCAAGTATAAATGGGAGTAAATATTGGGTGAGGACAATAAAGAAAGAGAAACAAAAGATCGCGCACAGTCCGTGGCCCGTTTGTAGGGGTACTGCTCCAGCATTCGCCTGGTGTAGAAACCACGGAAAACTACCTATCAGAGCAGCCGGCCACTAGAATTTTCTTCCAGTGGTTGAATTGGAGATAGCTGACGACCTAGTGTCGAAAACCCTGCCACCGTTGGAACTCGAACCCTAGAACATCCTTCGAGTCGTGACGGCGGCAGGATTTTCGACACTAGCTTTTCAGCTAGGTCGAATTCGGGCGCTGTCTGGATGAGAATTCTAGCGGCCCGCTGCTCTGATCGGTAGTTTTCCGTGGTTTCTCCGATCGACACCAGGCGAATGCCGGAGCAGTACCCTAACAAACGGACCTCGGAGCGCGCGCGATCTTTCCTTCCTCTTCCTTGTCCTATCCTCTCCCCTTACACACACTTACACTAACATACACTACACACCCACACATTCCGGGAGACCGGTCGGGAGCTTAGAGCCTGTCCCGGCTGGGGCGGTGCCCCGCTGGTGGGAGAGTCCTGGGTAGGGGGAAACCCCACTAGCCGACGGTACGTCCGCGCCGGATCTCGCCATGCAGCGGGGGAAGATCACCGCCATCTCCCGAGAAAAGAAACATACACTACACTAACAGGACTAATGACCAAAGCAGTTGACGCGCCCGGAAACACGAAAAAATATAAATCAATCAAAAACCTAGAACATCCGGGACAGAGACACTACAGTGATATCAATAGCTCCGTGGCAGTCTTAGCGACGGAGGTGCGGACCCCGTGGCAGCGACCCGCGCCGGCACCCGCGCGGACCACCAGTGGATATCGATTCGCGCGGGCAGTCGAACTGCGGGGGCGGCCGGCGGGGGCGGGGGCGAGGACGCGGCGGCGGCGGCACGGACCGACGACGCGGAGGGCGCCACGACCCGTCCGCCGTCACGGCCGACGTCGCCGCCTGTGTAAATAACGTTTTTGCCGACGACGGTCGCCGCGGCGGTGGCGGCAGCGGCAGAGCCCGCGGCGGCGGCGGCGGCGGCAGCCGGTGATATATTACGTGAGAAGAACAAATCGCGGCCCGGTCTCAACAAAAGAGGGCGGCCGCCGCGCTGTCGCGGGTGCGCTACGCTGCTCATAATTCACGCGCCGGCCGCCAGAGAGCGGGCGCGAGTAAATCACGGCCGGGGCGGGGGTGGGTGGATGGTTGGGGGGGCGGGCAGCTGCGCCCGTCACTCCGCCGCCCACGCCCCCACCCACACCCCCGCCCCGCGCGGCGAAAATCGTCGGTCCGTATGCGCGCTTGCGTTCGCGCCCGCTCCCCGCCGCCTCCTTGGCTCCACAGAAGGGTTGCGGCGTGGATAGATGGACCGAGCCGAAAGGGCCGGGAACATGAGCCCGCAAGCGATTTCGACATCTCCAGCCTACGCCAGGCATTCAGCGTGCTTGCTCACGTTTGCGGTAATGTTGGAGACCACGAAGCCTTCCTGGGAGGAACACGGAGTGGTTTTTTCTTGAGTTTGAGGGAAAACTTGTCTTTGCTTTAAGTGATGTAAGCTTGACAAAGTAATGGAAGTTAAAGGAAGATTTAGAGTCACTCGAACAGATTTCGAAGTCTTCGTTACGGACCCACTTACATTCATGCAGATGTTTTAAATGGATGAGATTCGCGCAGACACACGCGCAGACACACGCGCACATACACACGCGCACATACACACGCGCACATACACACGTGCACATACACACGCGCACATACACACGCGCACATACACACGCGCACATACACACGCGCACATACACACGCGCACATACACACGCGCACATACACACGCGCACATACACACGCGCACATACACACGCGCACATACACACGCGCACATACACACGCGCACATACATACGCGCACATATGCGCGCGCACGCATGCACGCGAGTGTATATTGTATTCTGTATTGTATAATTTGTATATTGTATTTAGATAAATATATACAATATACAAATTATATATATATATATATATATATATATATATATATATATTACGTAGGCGATGCACCTGAGTTACGAAGAGCAAATATCTTCGAAACAGTTTCAGCTTTTCGGATGCCAGTTTGTGCCAAGTCTTGTGGATGATGGGGAAGATAACATAGTTCGTGTTGTTGTTTGTAACATTTTCCATTTTGTCGATATTGACTAATTTAGGTTTTGTAATGGAAATTCTAGATATATGTTTATTTTTTCAACAGCATTCTTAAGCTCTCAAAGACATGAATATAATGATTAACCGATGAATTAAATGATTAAATATTGATAATATTAGTAAAGAAACTGTAGATATAAATGCGATCTGCATTTGTTCAGAAGCCACGTCTGACTTTGTTTGCGCTCACAGATTTCATTCTGTATTTCCCCTTCTGCGACCGCGGTTTTGCGAGTAAAGTGTGCACACTGCTGAACGTATAGTAAGTGATCCTGATGAAGAGCCGGCCGACACTACAAGTTCCAATTATGATGAATTAAATTTATTTTACAACTTTACCAATTTAATTAAATATATTTTATACACCACTTTAATATGATATAGTTTTATGATGATAATTGCACATTTTTTACAAGTAAACAAGAGTAAAACATTGCTCTTTTGTAAATTTAATAGCACACTAAAGATGTATACAAGGAGGATGATTTCTTCTACTACTTTACATCTATTTCTGAAGAAAGTAAACAGCAATGAAGAAGAAACTTGTGAAAATGACACGTAAAAATGTAATGAATAAAAGACCAGATTTTTTACAATACTTTCTATTCCATTTTCGTACACCTTATAATTCTTCATTAATAAAAAGATCATGATACATAACAAGATGATAGATCAAACACACCACGATATATAAGAATATTTACCTTTGTAAAACGATAAGCTACCATCTATTTTTTGACGCTGAAATATTACTTCTGATAAAGTACAACACAATTTGTTAATATGGCAATAATTCTCCAAATCTGGAAATGTAATATATCTTTCACATCCACAATTAGACATTTTCCTCAAAATTCTTGCAAACTATTTTGTAAAACACAATATTTAGAAATAATTTCAGTTAATTCAATGATTGATTCTTCATTGCCATAATATTGATACTCTTGACACAGTGTTAAATCAAAACATATTTCTTCATGTTGTCCTAATTTTCGGTCTTCTAGAAAGCAACTTGTAACTACTGCATAAAACTCTTTTCATATGAATGTTTTGGAAAAAACTATAATAGCCGTTTTTTAAAGAAAATATTGTTTGAGCATTTTGAAATTACGCCAACTTGACGCTGTTTAAACTCTAAAACTTAGGACATTTCAAGAAATTTCAACTAGTATAATTTGATACTTTAGGTTGGAGAATGCAATAAATCAGAAAACATTAAATTTGATTTACAACAGACGAAAGTTTAAAAAAAGTCAAATGCGTCTAATCTTTGAAAATCAGAAATTTAAATAAAAATGTAACGCGATTCAGTGTATTGCTCTATCTGTACTAATAGTTTAAAGAAATTTAAGAAGTTTTTGCGAAAACATTTTTTATTTTGAGCCGCATCAACATCTAATTTATTAGCGGGCAAATAAAGACTATAATTTTCATTGCACAGTAACAATATTATTGTTCTATGGTTATGGATACAAAACATACTGTACATTAACATAAAAGTAACTGACGTGGATGGCCGAGGTGGCTAAGAGCGAGTACCGATTCAGCGCTTCGGTCCGAAGGGTCGCGGGTTCGAGTCCTGCCTTGGGCATGGTTGTTTGTCCCTTGACTTTGTATGTGTTTTTATATTTATTTATTTATTTTACGTAAAAAAAACAGTTAAAACTGCGTATGACGTGCTATGGGGAAAAGTGTTGTCGCGGAGGGCCTCGCGTTCGGCTGACCCCAGATCAGAGGAGCCCGCAAGTATTGGTCTAGTGTATGGTCGAATTTGCGTCCCATCGGGACGTAAAGGGTAAATGGCTGTTGGCTGGATAAAAGCCCTAGGGAAAACAAAAACAACTTAAAAATACATCAATGAGAGTTGCTGCAGAAAGGAGTGTTATTACAGTATTCTAATATGGTTAAATATTGTCAAAAATACCTGTTTTATTACGTTACTTTGGTATTTATCATCTGTTAGAATAGAATTAAAACTTTTTGTATAAAAAAATTGAGGTCTAACGGAATTGTATTGGGAACATTCCTGAAGGATATAATTAACGTTCAGCGGGCAATTGCATGAGGTACATAATGGGTAAAGTATTTTCTCCAGTACATGGCACCGGGAGCGGTAGCTTAGTGCATCAATTGATGTCACTGAAACGCCTCTGACCGGGAGGTCCTAGGTTCCCACTCCCCACGGCAGCAGGATTTTCGACACTAGCTCTTCAGCTAGGTCAAATTCAGTCGCTGTCTGGAGGAGAATTCTAGCGGCCAGCTGCCCTGATCGGAGGTGTTCCGTGGTTTCTCCGATCAGCACGAGGCGAATGCCGGAGCAGTACCCTAACAAACGGGCCACGGTCCGCGCGCGATCTGTCCCATTCCTTGTCCTATCCTCCCCTTACACACACACACACACACACACACTTACACTAACATGCACAACACTACCACATATTCCTGCAGGCCGGTCGGGAGCTTAGAGCTTGTCCCGACTGGGGCGGTGCCCCGTTGGTGGGAGAGTCCTGGTTAGGGCAAAACCCCACTACCCGACGGTAGGTCGGCGCCGGATCTCGCCATCCAGCGGGGGAAGATTACCGCCATCTCCCGAGGAAGAAAACAGGCACTACACTAACGGGACTAATGACCAGAGAAGTTGACACGCCCGGAAACACGAAAAGATCAATCAAGCAATCCAGTATATGGCTATGAGAAAATTTTGTATGTACTGATTTAATGCTAGAAAGACTTACTTGTTCACAACGTGAAAGGTTTGCATGCGTTTTGAGAGCAAATTATTCATTGATTTTCTTGTGCGTTTCTTGTACTTTTGCTTTGAGACAATTACTTTAATTTGACGACGTCGTCTTCATGACTTTGCCAATAAATCCCATCTCGATCAGGTTTTTCGTCCAGTTTTCCTGATCCATTGAGCAAATGCTGAGATGGCTCCTTGTTTTGCTTCTGGACATAAATGTAACTTCATTTTCTGTGCACGTCTTCTAGAATTCAGTGAGAAATACAATTATTCAAATTATCGTTTCCATGTTGTCGCGGCAGGAAGTATTATTCCGAAGGACAACATGGATAAGAGCCAAAATTTATTGCTTATTTATCCTTGAAAATAGATTTTATTACATAGGAGGGTTATTTCCGTTTTTCAAAATTTAAGTAGTATATGACTTAGTGTAGGGATCACAGAATTTTGAAAATGTACACACAATTCACTTTTCCCCATAGCACGTCATACGCAGTTTCAACTGTTTTTTTGACGTAAAATAAATTTTAAAAAAATAAATAAAGTTCAGGTAGTTCTCAATTGCGTGATATGTTATCATTAACTTTATTTTCAAAGTCAGTAAGTAATATTGGGACAGTTTCTTTGCTAATCGGGATCCTTGCTTCTATTTTGTTAGTAATATGAATCACCACCGGTTGTATAAACATGTAGGTTTCATCCTGTTTGTATCATTTTTTAAAATTGTTAGCACAATCTCATTTAAAACTGCGCAAAACCGAGTAATATTTTGAGAAAAAACTTTATACAATCAAGTAGAATTCTAATATTGTAGAGCTGATTGAACAAAGAAAAACCGTCTCTAGCTTCTTTAATAAAGATATATGAGAAATTGAAAGAAAATTTGAACATTGGCAATATGTGAAGTGTTCTTAGGCTATAATGAAAATCGAAATTTATGCGTATGTACAATCGAATTTTGCTTTATTCATATAAGATATTAAATGAAAAATTGCCACTGTTTTTAAGGAAATTTTGTGTATGAGATATAAGTTCATAATAAAGTACCCCCAAAAATTAATCGGTTCGTTTTAAGTGCCCAGTACCTTAAGTTGAAGTTAAGTTGCTGGCATTGTGGACGGAATTCTATCATGAATGAACTTGACTGACGACGAGAGGAGTTTTTCTACGTATCTCTCAGTATTCTATAAAGTAGATAACAAATATTTTGGTATTCATAGCGATTACTGTTAATAACAAACTGTGACATCGTATTGTTTATTCATTATCCCCTTACTTAATATTTAATTTTGGTCATCTTTATTGTACTCATGAATGTGCCTGTAAATATCACCAGTACAATATACCGGGTGTCCAACAAACTATAAGCCACCCCCAAAACTTGTAAACGGTTCTCGGTATCGACTTGCAGATTTCTCTCAACAATGTGTAATCATGGGGCAAGTAATATGTCGTAGAGATATTGTTTGAAATATTTTTAGTTCCGGAGAAATTTAATCATCTTCGAATTTTTAAATGGAACTAGTATATATATTTTTTCTTATCAGCAGTGAACAGGTCATAAAAAGCGGAATTCAATGATATATCATATGTCAGTGTTTTCTTAGAAATTTTAGTATAAAAGTAGGCTTTCTGAGTTGTGATTTAAAAATTAAACGGACATCATTTCCTATAGTATCCCTTGCACCTGTCGCCTTTGGGAAAGATGACCATCGCTTCACGGGGCCACCGCCCGTAACAGGCTCGACGTCACGAAGACTACCTTCCCCAAAGTTAGGGGAAATATTGTTCGTTTAATTTAAAATCACATGTCAGGAAGTCTATTTTTATACTAAAATTTTTAACAAAATACTAATATATGATACATCATTGGACTCCGCTTTCCATGATCTATCCATTGCTGGCGAGAAAAATATATCATTCCATTTAAAAAGTCATAGATGATTAAATTTTTCAAAAATTAAAGATATTATGAAGAATATGTATACATAAATTACTTGCCCCATGATTCTGCATTGTTGAGCAAAATCTATATTTCCATATCGCAAACCGTTTAGAATTTATGCGGGTGGTCCAGAGTTGGTAGGACACCTGTATATGTAACATAGTGTATACAGTAATTCGCATGTGTAATATGTCTACGAGAAAGTAAAAATGGAGAAATGTGAACTTCTTCAAACAGAAATAATGGTGGTTTAATGTATAGAAAGATTTGGACGGGAGTCATTAAATGGCACAGATTTATCAAATATTTGATTTAGTTTGTCATAGAGTTCAAAATTCTACATGTTTCTAGTTACGCGTGGTATAGAGTGAGGGTGTCCAGATTAGTCAAATCTTTAGTAATTAACGTTCAAAGTTTCAACAAAGTCTCTTTTTGTAATTACGGGTCAAGAAACATAACGGGAACCTCCAGGATGCGAAGATCGCACTTTAAGGTGCACAATTTCCGGTAATGTACAGTGGTAGCGTAATGTTGCAGCTTAACGGATGTTGCTGCGTAACGAATGTTACAGGTTCTGTGAGTACTACCTGCTGATTTCGTCGTATTCTGAGTATAATCTATAAAATTATTTTGTTTTGTGAAAAAATCGTTCAATACACCTCTGGAGTAAATCCTTACCAAGCAGTAAGAAATGTACGAACACCTGTTCGCCTCTGACAGGAGGTCTGAGTTCGAGTCCTGACGGTGGCAGGATTTGCGACACTAGCTTTTCTGTTAGGTGAGTACAGTCGTTGTCTGGAGGAGAATTCTAGCGGCCGGCTGCTCTGATCGGTAGTTTTCCGTGGTTTCTCCGATCAACACCAGGCGAATGCCGGAGCAGTACCCTACCAAACGGGCCACGGACCGCGCGCGATCTGTCCTTCCTCTTCCTTGTCCTATCCTCTCCCCTTACACACACACTTACACTAACATGCACTACACTACCACATATTCCGGGAGACCGGTCGGGAGCTTAGAGCTTGTCCCGGCTGGGGCGGTGCCCCGCTGGTGGGAGAGTCTGGTTAGGGGGAAACCCCACTAGCCGACGGTAGGTCGGCGCCGGATCTCGCCATCCAGCGGTGTTTCCGGGCTCGTCAACTGTTTTGGTCATTA
>BLKR01008410.1:0-20121 GCA_011170035.1 Teleogryllus occipitalis
ATCAGTTGATGCACTGAGCTACCGCTCCCGGTACGTTGGCTGGTTGTGTATCATTAAAGTATTGACATTTTTGCACATTTTTTAATGGAATTATTCTGCTCTTGGTAACGTGCTGGCCTCGGAGAGGCGCGGGTTGGAGCTGTGTCCGAGTAAACCAAGCCGATGGCTCCGGATTCGTGTGACGCGAAGGGCTTCCATGTTTGTACTGTGCGGTTGTGGCACGATTGACTTTTCATACCACCATGAATATCACCTGAATAATCGTTGGTCATTACTCCCTTGGAGTAGTGAATGTTCTATTGCGGAGGTGGTGATTTCACCTCCGGTGGATGGTGAGTCCTGAGTTCGACATTTACGTCGGCTTGCAGGGTATTTGCTCCCGTAGATATCTCCCCCAGCTGGGCATCGCCACAGCCGAACAACAAACTGAAGGCCTCCGACTGGTCTCCCGACATGTGTGGTAGTGTGGTGCATGTAAGTGTGTGTGTAAGAAGGAGAGTCATGGAAGACGAAGGAAAGATCGCGCGCGATTCATGGCCTATTTGTTAAGCTACTTCTTCAGCATTCGCCTGGTATTGATCGAAAAAAACATGGAAAACTGCTTATCTGAGCAGCCAGACTCTAAAAGTCTTTTACAGATAACGGCTGAAATCGATCTAATGGTCTAGCTAGTTGGAAATCCACCGACGTCGGAACACGAATCTTGGGACCTTCCGATCAGAGTTGCTGCAGGGATTGCAACAACGTTGGCTCTGAGCTACGTGAACTGTAACGAATGTACTGAGCCGATCACATTATACACAGTATTAGTACGAATGCTTAAATAGAAGGAATGCAAAGGCTAATGTGAGGCATGTAGTGTGCGAAATAGTATTCTCATCCGGATTACCTTTCCTTACGACACATCTATAGACGTACCCCATGCAACACAATCTAGAGGGTGAGTGTTGTTTCTATGGCGTAAGGGAGCCGATCGATACACAACTGCTACTAATTCTCCTGTTGCATTTCTTTTTTTTTTGAAATTTTATCTGCTATCTGTAACTAAAACTTTAAATGAATCCAGTAATTGTAATTTAATTTTCTATCTTATTGTGTATTTATTTATAATTTTGTTATATCTTTCTGTATCTTGTAGACTGACGATGACGGCAAAGCCGTCGAAAGCCGGCTATCTTAATAAAGCTAATATGTTGACGAAGATGACCTCTTTTATTTCTTCTCATAAGAACGTCAACAACACCAAATCAGAATTCCCACAATATTTCACTTATGTATATCCAACAAAAGTGTGTATCCAATATATAACAATATCTGGCAGTATATTTCTCCTAACATCAGCACTATAATTGATTTTTTGATTCATTGGTTAGTTATTCCGAGCGCGTCAACTGCTGAGGTCATTAGTTCTGGAAGTGATGTGCATTTTCTCGGGAGATGGCGGTGATCTTTCCCCGCTGGATGATGAGATCCGACGCCGACCTAACGTCGGCTGGCGAGGCTTTTCCTCCGTCAGCGGGGCACCGTCCCAGCCGAGACAAATTCTAAGCTCCCAAATGGTCTCCCGGCTTGTGTTACAGTGTAGTGATGTGTATATAAGAGCTGAGTATAGGACAAGGAAAAGAAAGATCGCGCGCGGTCCGTACTGCTCCGGCAATCGGCTGGTGTTGATCGGAGAAACCACGGAAAACTACTGATCATAGCAGCCGATTACTAGAATTCTCCAAACAGTGGTTGAATTCGACCTAGCTATGTGGTTAGTGTCGAAAATCCTGTCACCATCCGAACTCGAACTTAGGACCTCCCGGTCAATCACTGCAGTGACATCAGTTGACGTCCAGAGACATGTCCCCGGGTCATTGCTATAATAAGACAGTACAAAAGGGACACCAGGAGGCGTGTTTTACTATTATTTACAGTTTTACTACCTCGCCTTACTACATACTTGCGAAGTAAAGGGATAGATAGATAGATAAATAGATAGATAGATAGATAGATAGATAGATAGATAGATAGATAGATAGGTAGATAGATAGATAGATAGATAGATAGATAGATAGATAGATAGATAGATAGATAGATAGATAGATAGATAGATAGATAGATAGATAGATTTATTACTAATTCTGCAAATAAGTTCCAGAACTTGGTGGCAGAATACACTAACTAAACATTACAGAACTTAACAACTATACAAAATTTTACAAATTTTACACACTTTACAAATTAACATAAACATTTCACCGTGCAAGCTTCCATAGCACTCCACTTCACTTCACTTCACTTCACCTCGCCTCGTCTCACCTCAGCATACTGCCAATCACATTTTAATGTGATTCTGACACACTCTTTTCCCTCAACTTTACATCACTGCACTACACGCCACTACACATAATAATAATAATAATAATAATAATAATAATAATAATAATAGTAATAATAATAATAATAGTTATAATATAACATACTTTACATAGGAGGTAATAACATATAAACATCTAGGAATTTAATTTATTTTTTAAATTTGCTGACATCATGAGGAAAGGGATCAAAGATTGTCACAGGCAAGCCGTTCCAGTCTATAATAGTTCGATTCGCGAATGAATATTTCCCAACGTCCGTTTTCTGAATTCTTGTCTGAATTTTGTGCATGTGATCCGCTCTGCCGAAATATGTAGGTTTCCCTAATCGACTTTGAATTTCTTTCCACGGTCGAAAGCCTGTGTACGCTTTATACATAGCATAGAGACGCGATTTCATTCTCCTTGTTTCGAGTGACTCCCATACTTTATTCCTGGTACCCCTGAAAGCAAATTTTGAAGCTCTACGCTGAACCTTTTCTAGATTATATAATATATAATATATAGATATAATAGGATATATAGAATATATATAGGATATATAGATAGGATATATAATACTGCGGTAGAAACCTGCAAGCTATCGACAGAGTAACTCGTATTGTGGGGCCTTGGTTTAAAAAAATTGATAAACCTTGTTCCCATAAGTAAGTAAATACTTCCACAAAACGTTGTTTAGTCATAATCTACGTTTTGTGGGTTCTTGATTCGAAAAATTTGTTGCTAGCAAAATGACTGTCTGTTCGTCTGTCCGTATGTGGTCAAATCTAGCGCCTCAATCGTTCAGACAATTTCCTCCAAAATGATACTGTGATCGTTAAGCCCGAACTCGAGATCCTGGGAATTTAATACAGACATATTGATTTTCTGGGGCATTTTCCTCCAGAAAGTTTCAATAATATTTTCAAAAGTTTCTCAAAAATTGCTTCAAATGTTTATATTTAACTTTCTTCTCAGATAGCGCAAACAAATGTCGGTACACACATTCATTCAAATCTCCAAATTTTCGAAAATTGCAAACTTTTTGTCCACCTTCTTCCAACTACAGTATTAAAGCTAGCGATTTTTTTATTAACAAAGATCTTTAAATACTAACATGTGTCCTTTTTACATAATTCTACTGGAAATTTTAAAACAATTATTCTCTGAAAACCCGCGAACTTTGTTTCTTTACCGAGACGAAACGAAATTTCTAGGTGATTTTGCCCCCTTGGATGGCGAGATCCGGCACCGACCTACCATTGGCTAGTGGGGTTTTTCACAACCAGGTATCTCCCACCAGCGGGGCACTGCTCAAACCGGGACAAGCTCTAGGCTCCCGACATGTATAGTAGAGAAGTACGTATTAGTGTCAGTGCGTGTAAGTAAGGGTGAGGATAGGTCAGGGAAGAGGAAGGAAAGATCGCGCGCGGTCCGTGGCCCGTTTGTTAGGTTACTTCTTCGGCATTCGCCTGGTGTTGATTGGCGAAACCACGAAAAAAACTATCGGTCAGAGCAGCCGGCCGCTAGATTTCTCCTCCAGACAGCGACTGAATTCGACCTACGTATTTATGAAGCTGGTGTAAAAAATCCTGTCAACGTCGGGAGTTTAACCCTAGGATCTGCCACTTAGAGGCTTTGCAGCGATATCAGTTGGAGCCCTGTGTTACTTTTCCCGGTGTATTCCAGTTCGAATTCCAACTTCAAAAATGAATACGAAAAGAAACTCACACGTGATGCATTATTGCGTGGGTGGAGGGAAATGGTAATATCTGATGAGCAAACCGCGCCAGCCGCTTCCTGGCGCCTCACAGCAACGTCAAAAAAGTCGGAAATGGTGACGCGCGAATTTCCTGTGCTACATAATTTTGTTCCGACGCAACGAACGCCCAGTCGAGCGGGGGAAGGAGACCAAGAGCAGCCCCCGGGAACAACGCAACTAACTATGGCGCCACAGACTCGGCAGTTAGTCCTTTTGGTAAGCAACACTTACAACTTTTCTTTATTAAACGTGAACTGCGTCCGGTACAATCTTGTAATGTTAGCTTTTTACTTTCTCGTCCTTACGACGGTACCTTGTAACAAGAGAAAATTACAGTATGTAATCTGGCGCCGGAAAATGGGAGGTTTTCCGCAGAAAATCTTATTGCCGTCCCTGGTAACGCAAAAGTGCGTAATTGCTAAATATGTGCAATTGCTCAATATAGAAACAAATTTCTCTATCACGTGGTGTGTCTAGAATCTTCTTTTTGTGGGTCCTTGATACCGGAAAATCGATTGACGGGAAAACGTCTATCTGTCCGTCTGTGGTCAACGCTAGCGCCTAAACCGTTCAGCCAATTTTCTCCAAAGTATTCCCCGATCGATCTGAATAAACGCTAGGCTTTGGGAGTTTGAAACGGATATTTTGATTTGTGAGGATACATTAAATTTACGTTTTTAATCGTCGGCCTGAGTTGTTCTACATGGCGCTTCTGTGGCGTTGTCATGAGTGACGACGAGGTAGCTCTGAGGATCCGAGTTTGAGTCTCGGAGTGGAAAAACATTTTTGATCGTTGGAAACACTTGGAGAATATGCAGTAGTATAATATAGCAGAGCAGTTAGAATTAATGCGAGAAATAGTGTGCTTGTGTAGTACCACCAGTTTTATTTCTAATAATTAGACTTACCTGAATGGAGGACTGACTTATTAAAGTTTCCCAAACATATACATATTGTTCCTACTTCCTCCAACACGCTGTGTATTAAGAATTCATGTTGTTCGAATATTCGAATATTTGGTTTCTCGGCAAAACGTCTTTTCGTCTGTCCTTCCGACCGTCAGTCATCTGTGAGACCATCTATAAGTCCTCCTGTGAGTCCGTCAGTTCCTCTGTGAGACCGCCGGACCGTCTGTGTGATCGACCGTCAGAACGACCGTCTGACTAACCGTCAGTCTGATCATCCGTTTGACCATCCGTCTGGCTGACCGTTTGTGTGATTGTCCGCCTGTCCGTCCCTTTTGTCTGTCCATCTGTCCGTCCGTACCTCCGTCAGTATGTCTGTCCGTCGTGTTGTGTCCGCTGTGATGTCCGTCCGTTGTGTAGTCCATCCATCCGTCCATTTGTTCTTCAGTTGTCTGTTCGACTCCATTTGCCCCTCTGTATCTGTAGCGGTTAAACCGTTTAGACGATTTTCTACAAAATAACGTTCTTCGATCCATTGTGACGAACTCGAGAACCTTCTAAATTAAAATTGATTGGTATTTTGATTTTAGACGATACTTCAAGAAGCCTTAACATATTAAATATTTTCTACGAATTGACTCTCAATTTTTGACTAAGAATTTTACTCCGGTAGAGCAAACGACGCTCAAAAATGGCGCAGGCATTAAACTACGAATTTCCCAAAAATACAAAAATTCAAACATTTTTGTTTTTTCTCTATAACTATAATATTGAGACATATTTTTTTACTTTCTCTCCTTACTACGTGTGTAGTAAAGGAAAAAGTACTTTACTTGTGCGACGGAAATTGGCGACATTTCGACAGAAAAGCTCTTCTTATTGTTGGGCCCTGGTGATGAAAAACTGGATAAATCTTATTCCTATATGCAGTTATTTACTTCCTCTAACACGTTGTGCAATCAAAAATCTACATTTTGTGGGTCCTTGATGACGACAAATCGTCATTCTGTCTTCCTATACGCCCGTCCGTCCGTTTGTGATCAACGGTAGCGCCTAAGCCTCTTACGATCTCTCTCAAAATATATATTCTACGATCCATCTGAACAAAATCTACAAGCGCAAGTTTGAAACAAATATATTAATATTTTTCGGGACATTATATAAAGCGTCAACATTTTCAATTTTTTTTCAAACAATGTCTCCAATTTTTTATTAAAATTATTTCTCGGATAGCGCATAAAATGCAGTAAAAACAGTGCAGGTCGCATATCCGTCGGAATTTCAAAATTTTCGAAAACTGCAAAAAGTTAGAACTCGTGAAAAACACATGTGAATATTAGATTTTGGTGTCTTGTTGCTTATTCTCTACAGAAGGCGAAAATTATCAGACCCAAAGTCTTGACACATGTTTTTCTGTGGAAGTCTACGCGCTGAATCCGAATCCAAAGCCAGAATTGCGCCGCAACCTTCCAGCTTTTTAAATCTCAAACTGTGAAAGTCACAATTTTCGTGTTTGTTCGCGATTTAAAAACAACTGGAAAGTATTGGCAGAATTCTGACTTCACAGCGCGTCGACCTACATAGAAAAACATATGTCAAGTCATTAGATCTTACAACAATCCCTCCCCCAAAAATGCAATGTTAGGGTGGTTTTTCGCGATTTAAAAACAAATGGAGGGTGGTGGCGCAATTCTGGATTCACATTCGGATCCAGCGCATCGACATACTTAGATAAACATGTGTCAAGACTTTGGAACTAACAGCAAACCCCGAAAAAAAAACAATGTCAGGATGATTTTTCGCTCGACGCTGGTGACGAAATTCTGGCTTCAGATTCGGATTCAGCGCTTCGACTTACATAGAGAAACACGTGTCAAGTCTTGGGATCTGACAACTTTTTTTATTTTGTGTTCTGTGTTATATATCAAAAACGCACCAAAGTTTTCCTTTAAAATTTTCCTCATATGTAGCAATGGTCGATAAAACAAGATTTATCCACTTTTTTGTTACCAGGGCCTGGCAATAAAAGTTTTTCTGTCGAAAATTAGCCGTTTTCTGGCGCTGAATTACAATACTTTCTCCTCTTACCAATAAGGGCGAGAAAGTAAAAACACATTTTTTCAAAATAAGCTCCAAGCTCTTTCTTTAATTTTTCTCCGGATTGAACAAGGGTTGCTTCTTCGTTGAACCGTGATTCTTCATTATTTGTTGTGTTTGTTGTTATTTATGAAATAACGAATTTGTATGTAAGCTTTGAAATCCTTGTTCGTATACAACATAAAATACAATAATGTCATCCTTTATTATTATTATTATTATTATTATTATTATTATTATTATTACTATTCAGATGTGTATTTCCCGAGTATTTTCTATGTAGTTTCGATGAATACCGTGGCTCATTTACCTACTTCACTTCTCCTTTATCTACATTTTGGTTCGTGAGAACTCAGTCCGTCACAACTATTATCGACGTTTCAAACTATGGCATCAATTCTGTCTGGTGAAAAGGAGTTCATGAAATTAACTTTAATCTCAAACCGAGGGCAACTTATTTTTTATCTTAATTTTAATCTTAAACTCGTACCCTCCAGCAGTTCTGAACGTGCGCAGACGTTCAATTCAAGCTGGTGTTGCGTTAGTGTGCTATTGGACGAGCTAGATGATCAAGAAAAATGACTGAATTCGTCTAGCTAGAGTCGCAAATTACGAAGGATGGTACTTGAACCGTAGGATCTTCCGATCAGAGAACACTCCAATGCAAACTGTGGTTGTCCCGAGTTATTTTAGTCGATTTGAAAATCATTTCGTCCTTCCTTCAGCTTTTAGCAGTGACCACCGTAGCAGTTACTTCGTCAGCCTCCGGCCCGCTGGAGTTGGAGGTGCACAAGTACTTCATCAACCAGACCTTCCTCCAGCGTCAGTTCCCGTGCACAAAAGAGGAGTTGGAGTGCTTCAAAAACTCGCAGCTGCTGTACGAGGCGGATGGCAAGTGCTACACTGTCGGGGAGCAGGGCCCGTGCGCCGAAGGAGAGATCTTCCACGGCGACAAGCACGAGGCCGCGAGGAAGGGCGGGCACATTCGTGGAACCTGCTCCAGCGGCTGCGGCGACGCGTCCAAGTTCCCCGTTGGGGCCACGGGAGAGTGCCTCACCAAGGAAGAAGTCGAGGCAAAGGTGGGTTCTTACCCTTCTCTACCTTCAACTGCATCCTCCTTAACATCATCCTTCAAGTTCCCCGTTGGGGTCACGGGAGAGTGCCTCACCAAGGAAGACGTCGAGACTAAGGTAGGTTCTTCCCTACCTTCAAATTCATCCTCCTTAACATCATCATTCAAGTTCCCCGTTGGGGCCACGGGAGAGTGCCTCACCAAGGAAGAAGTCGAGACTAAGGTAGGTTCTTCCCCTTCTCTACCTTCGACTGCGTCCTCCTTAACATCATTCTTCTAGTTCCCCGTTGGGGCCACGAGAGAGTGTCTCAAGAGAGAAGAAGTCGAGGCAAAGGTAGGTTCGTCTTCTCCTACTCTTTCAACTTCATAATCTTTAAATTTAAGTTCAACTTCAAATTGACCGCCTTTGATTTCAAGTTGACCGTCTTTAACTTCAACTTCAGCGCCTTTATCTTTAACGTGACCGCATTTAACGTCAACTTGACCGCTATTAACTCCAACATGACGGCCTTTAACTTCTCGACCGCCTTTAACATCTCGGTCGCCTTTAACCTCCTATCCTCTTTTAACTTATTGTCCGCCTTTAACTTCACCTTGATCGCTTTTAATTCCAATTTGACCACCTCCAATTGCACCTTTAACTTCAATTTCATATTTTTTCATGTCCATTGTTTTATCTCCTATCTCTTGTGATTTGTTTGATGTAGAAATGTCGTAGTTGATTTATTACTTAATGTTACTCTAATTGTCACGTGGAAAAGGTTTATTCCACGAAAAGTCAGTGGAAACAAATTCAGTGTGTCATCCGCAATCAGGTCACGCAATGCACTTTTGTTACTTGCGGTAGTTAAATGTTGCAACTGGTCTAACACCTGACACCTTCATTACGCTGGAAAGGAATTTGAACATTGCGTTTTCCTCATTTATCTTTGCTAATGATAGATTTTGACACATCACACTTTTATACTTAATACTCAAATATTAATTGTTAAGAGAATAATTTCAACTATCCACTTAGTGTTTTTTTAAAATAACCCGTTTTTGCGTAATATTATAGTTTTTTACAACTTTTATTGTGCCTTCAATAATTTCTGCTTTTGTTTTTGAAAAATTAAGAAGAAGAAGAATACAATAATATTTAGTAAATTACACAAGTATACATTTAGTGGAAAATCAATTGAGATAGCATACTCCATCCGCGTAGTAAGTTTTAGACGACATATCTTTTCCTACTTTCGATGAGAAGTGAGAATTTTGATACATATTTTTTAAGTAAATAACTAACAGAAGGAAAGCCAAAGAAAAATGAATCGTTGGGAGGAAAGAAAAGAGTGGAAAAATAATAATGGAGAATAATAAAGCGTTTCCTATGTGTTCCTTGATAAGAGAGATAAAAACTAATTCAAATAGTACGATACACTCAAGCTATAAATTAACATGGGTTCCTGAATTAATTTATTTGTAAAATATTTAGTAAAATTTCGGAAACATTGTTGATTACATACGTCATGTTGTCGTTGATCAATGCATACGAAAAAGAATCATTCGATGAGTTTCAGGCGATTTGAAGACCTTCAGGAAAAAATGATGGAGAGAGTAATGACACAGTCCATTCAGTAATGCATATCCAGGAGTGTGTTGTTTTAAACAAACTTTCACGAACCAAGATAAAATCGGACCAGGAAAATTTACAGCGGAAAACTGAATCGCATGCATCGGCAAAAAATGAAAATTGTTACTATGGTCGCAGGAATGGGACTAGAAAAAAGTGTTATGCATGCTCTCATCCCCATTACAATTGTTACGTAATTTTCGCAAGTGTTGGTGTTTTTTAAACAAAATAATTTTTTGTTGTGTTATTTATAAAGAACCTCCCCTTTGAACTCCGCCTTGTAGTAGGCTTGACTCGCGTGATTACTGGCAGAGTCAGCCATGAGGGACAGGCCGAAACTCGTCGACCGAAAAGAAGTCAAAGTCAGTCCTACAAATCGTATCCATCGTAATGTCCTTTATTTTATACTTTTTTCATTCCTATCCCTACAAAATCCTTCCCCATCTCAAAACCACGGGTAATTCT
Organism: Teleogryllus occipitalis; assembly: GCA_011170035.1. Lineage (NCBI taxonomy): Eukaryota > Metazoa > Arthropoda > Insecta > Orthoptera > Gryllidae > Teleogryllus > Teleogryllus occipitalis. The sequence goes on from BLKR01008410.1 coordinate 10,253, forward strand.
AGTTTTTTATGTAATACCGTATTTGTACCCTTCTTTTCCATTACTATATATTTACCCTTCCCAACTTTGGCCCTTTACCCCATTAGGACGCGTTCGGGTCCATCTGGCTTTCCTCATCCACCGCTAGGGCACATTCAATTTACTTGTGCCACAATGCTTTATGTCTATTGTATCGGCTTCTCTTGACCAGCTCTTGGTTATTACTAGGGGGCGGATTTTAATGAAATGTCTTTTTTATTTCTTTTCACTTTAGAACAACGCCGTCTAGCATAGAAATTCATTTTATATTATGACAAAAGGAAATTACTCATTTTTATACATTTTTTGCATTATTTATAGATTTCGGCTAATAAGTCATTTTTTCCATTTTCTGTGATTTTTAATTCATTTTTGTTGATTTCATTGCTGTTAATGTCATTTTTAATGATACTTGCATAAAATAATATTTACTAGATGCAAAAAATGTTCTTCACAGTAGCAGTAGTACTCAGTAGCCTCTTCGATTTGTTCGCTCAGAAATTGTTTTGACAGCAGTTGTGAGTTTGTAATTCTTGTGACGCGTATCAGCGCTAATTCCGGTTCGGCCGATCTCGGGATAGCTAAAGACAGATTTTCTTGTAGAAAATACTCCAAACCAAAAGTTTGAAAGATAAGTTGACTCGAACGAACGGAAGAAACCTCGATTACATCATTAACGTATCCAACAGCTTCAGTTGTTCATCCAAACTGGTTTTGATAAGACTTTTTATGTCATTTTTTTTTGGTTTTAGGGCATTTTTAAAGCATTTTAAGAGCATTTCATTGATCACTTTTGGCGATTTTGTAGGTTCCTCAAAATCTGCCCCCTAGTTATTATAGACACCGACGCTATTTGTTTTCAGAAGGCCAGGCAGTCTTCTCATCTTCATTTCTTCACGTTCTCTTTCTTAGGGGAGGTAGGCCTTACGGAGCGGGGCGACTTTGGAGTCGTGATGAAGGCGAACCTCATAGGGCACGGAAAACCTGATATAAAATAAAGTGATTTGTCTGCACCCCGTTTTTTCATAAAAAAATCAAGCTTTGAAAAATACGCCAAACGCGTCCCGAAATCAGAAAAAGGCAATAAATGTAAATAACGCGTTTTGAATGCTCGAAGTGGACCAAAGGCTGAAAAAATTGAGATATGGAAGTCACAAATGAATTTAAAACGTACAAAATTGAAATAGCGAAAACACAGAAAACAAAAAGAAGGGCAATATAAGTGAGATGTTGGAAAACTTTTTACATTTTTTCAGTGGTGTGGAAAAATCGCCGAGAACAGTCAGGAGTCTCAATTTTTATACATAAGAAATGGAAGAAACATATTGAAAGTGGGAATGCCTTGAAAAAAGGAATAATAACGCTTGATCTGAAAATTTTGAATATATGATTGTTGGTGTATGCTTCCAACAATGACATCTTTTTGGTGAAAGAAGAATTCTCTATTTCATTAAGTGAAGTAATTTTAACTTAAGGTAAAAGGAAGGAATTAATTTTATTAGGTGTTTGTAATGCAAGGTTGGTAAAAAGTAAATGATCAAGTGGTGGGTCAATATGGAGAAGACCTTTTAAATAAAAAATAGTGAGAACCCGTCAAAATTTGACGGTGAGATCTGAGATAAATGTAAAATACTGTGCCCAGATTAATATGTTGCGTTGTTGGATCTTCAGGGTATAACGAAGATATTTTGTGATGTAGAGTTTCCAAAATTTTGAACATGTATGGCCCATGACCAGGTGGCAATGCAATATCGGCACCAAATGACACAAAAGAAAGAGCACTATTATACTGAGTTTATACTGACTCTAAAGTTTTTTGATGTGTCATCATCTATAAACAACTTTGATTTCTTCTGGCATATTGCTCGAAGGTAAACTTATTTTCCCATTTAAGCAATACAGAGTAAACTCGTTTGCAGAATTTCTCTCACATGGGAAGTGCAAAGCAGAACCAAACTGACATTTCATAGACAACGACCCAACAGAGAACGAAATGACCTCACTAACACGACTTCTACGATGACTTCCTCTTTCCCTTCGTCCACTTAATGTAGTACGTTAGCGTCTTTTGGGGCGCGTGGGCAACGATCGACATAACCTGTGTACAACTTCACTACTTAAGTACAACCTAGCAAAACTCACTGTCCGAATGTTCTCTACAAAATACACCACAAAAGCAAATACATGACAACTATCAACGCCACCATGCAATTATTACACTAAAACACACCTTGACGAATTGTAAACAAATCTCAACAATCAAAACAGAACATCAAGCAGCGCCACCATTAAGCAGCTTGGAAGAAAACAATTGACTATTGGTAAGCGTACTATTAAAGAATGATTTAATTAATTAATTTACACCGTAAATGTTGATGAACCAACACTAACAGTATCTGATAACACATCTAGAGATCACGCTCTTCCATTTAAAGGAAAAAATACTACAATCGGTTCAGTAGAAGCTCTAAACGAAGCCATATTTTATAAATATATAGATTTTTATTCACTAATACCGACGTACTCGTCTAATTGAGATATATGAACAGTTCTCTCTAAAGATACTGAACGGGTTTTATCCCTCACAAACACATCCATAAATATACATAAACACAAAGTACTAAAGGGTTCAAATCAATTATTGATTATAGAATTATTTGAGAGACATCCCGTGTGAAAATCAGTGTCTCCAGGGAAGGGGGGTGCTGATTGTAGGTCCGATCATTATCTGTTAAAATCAACAGTTTAGTTTAGACGCAGGAAGAAAGAAATACCAACTGTGGAATGCAAATGTAAACAGAAAGAAATTGTGGAGTTATCAACTTGAAAGTTTTTACAATGAATCCACTGCATTCCTTTACAAGTTCAGACTGGTACACAAGATGTAAAGGAAAGTTGAAGAGTCTACACAAGAAATTTACACTTTCCTGAAGGGTCTTCATAATATATTTGTATATTACATCAGCCTTGAGGAAATGGACAAAAAAGGTACTAAAGGGGAAGAAAATGTTACTTCGTCGTCAAAAGGCGAATGTTCCTCCCAATAGTATGTTTTACAATGCATTTTCTTCCGATATTATTTTTGTAGAAAAATGCTAATAAAACTCTTATTAATTATAAGAGTTTTATTAGCATTTTTCTACAAAAATAATGCTTTCTCCAGATCTATAATTGGAGGTTATCACTTTAACGGATAACACAGATATTCTTAAAAATATGCAATGAAAAATAATTTTAGTAGAAAAATAGTAGCAAATAAACGACAAATTTGAACGCCACAAATACTTGTACAAAAGACGCAAACGAAACCTGCTCACATAGAAAAACACACAATGAAAATAAATTATACTTTCTCTCGAAGATCTTCCGAGAGGACTTGTACTTGAGAAATATGTTAAAAGTAAAGGGTAAAAAATGATTGCCACATATTCTTGTACAAAATATGCAAACGAAACTAGTGCACTTAGAAGTATAAAAAGTAAATAATTCTTTCAAATGGCGTTCGTAGATTTGTCGAGAGGATTTTTACTCGAGACATGCGTGAATGATAATATGTCAAACACTTTTGGCACATGTTTTTATACGCAAAAACAACTTGCGCACGTAGAAGTATAAAGAATAAATAGTTCTTTGGCCTGGCGTTCGTAGATCTGTCGAGAGGACTTGTACCTGAGACCTGCGCTCGACGCCTTCGGGCAGTGGGTGTGCGACTGGACGGAGTTCCCCTGCCAAATAGCACCGAGAGGAGTCCCCTACCCAGGGCAATACGACTACATGCTGTACAATGGATTGTGCTTTCCTCCAGATATCTTCAGAAACTGGATCAGTGACGAAAGAAATGCTACGGTACAGTAGAAATTATTATTATTATTATTATTATTATTATTATTATTATTATTATTATTATTATTATTATTATTATTATTATTATTCCTCTCCTTCACGACTAAAGATGTTGCGAGTCGGTTGAATATATAATATACTCCAGGTGGCTACCAGCTTTCTAAGGATCAGATCTAGGGACTTTCGGTCCACAATACGAGCACAAAATGTGAGCTGTTCCAAATAAAGCAACATCTTGCACTTACCGGTCTTTTGAATGGTTGGGAGTTTAGACATTTTTTTACACAAATTTATTATTATTATTATTATTATTATTATTATTATTATTATTATTGTTTATTTTTATACTATCACAAATTTCTTGCTGCTCTTACAGTTTTTTACATGAAAATCGGTATCTCAGATTTCAATCAAGAATGTAATAATCGTGAAAGTAATTAAAAAATGATTTCCTTTTTTATTTACAAATTTAAAATGTTTATTTTTATATTATTGCATTCAGATAAATTTTCATGATTTTCAGAATCTAGTTTTACTAAAATAGTCTTTAATTAATGTATCCTAATAAAGTTTTATTTAGCATTTAAATCCTCAGCCATAAGAATGGGAAACGTATGACATAGCTGTAAACGTCTGAAATGTAAATGTCTGTCCTAATGAATTGATAGGATAGAACTTCGTCATATCCATTCTCAATTTTTTAACAGAAAATGGTGAAATTGGTTAGTTTCATCTTACCTTCTTCAGAGCCAACAATATAAACATGGCTCTTTATGTTTTTTTTATTAAATCAATGGTTCTCAAACACTTTTGCTTACCGCATACTTTTTCGGTATCATTGCTTCATACCCGTATTGCAGAAGCAGCAAATGTATCTGCATTAGAACTTAAAACTTCAATAATTACAGGTTTGCTTGTCTGCAATAACTTCCCGATACGAGTATTAGTAAAAAATAAATAGACCTACATTTCCCTTTTTACCTAGGGCTTTTATCCAACCAACAGTCGGTTACCCTACAGGTCCCGATGGAACGCACGTTCGACCATAAAATAGATACCAACAAACTTGCGGGCTCCTCTGATCTGGAATCAGCAGAACGCGAGGCCCTCCGCGACAACAGAAGCATGAGAGTCCAGGAACAAACAACCATGCACAAAGTGGGACTCGAATCCGCGACCTTTCGGACCGAAGCGCTGAGTCGGTTCACGCTCTTAGCCACGGTCGTCCAGGACTGCCTATATTTCCTGTTAAATTGCAGAAATAGAATTATTGACATTTTAATCGGCCAGTTGGGAGTATAATTGAAAATATGCACAGCACGCACCCAAATGTGACAATCTACATTTCACATTTCCAAAATTATAATATAAATTTCCCCCAAAAAACAAATATTATTATTTGAACACTGTACAAATGTGTTAATAGAATTACAGAGTGCGTAGATAGCAGGAAGAAGAGCACTTACTAACACACATGGCAAAATTACAAAACAATTATCTGGATGGCAAAAATTACACAAATGCGGATTGAAATATATTGTTCTGAGCTCTTCAATTGTATAGTCTTCAAATATTAAAGTATCTGAACAAATACCATGCTTAATTATTTTTGCAACATTCCATACTAATTTCGACATACACCCTTCGAAAGTGGTCTGGATACTTCCATGAATTTCTAACTGATATGCAGCAAATTACCTGTAAACTCACAATGAAATGAAACGAGTTTCATTCAAATGCGTCAAACTCGTACCATTGAAATTTCATCGACGACGAACCCATAATCATTTTCTGTTTTATTTGAAACATATTCCTCCGAGCTGATATTTACAGTACTAAGTTTGTGACATGTTTTAAGTAAGACCTTTCATTTATCTGATTAAAACACATGATTTTGATTAATAAGTGAACTCGCATTCGATGTTAATAGAGAATGCTTCTATAATGCTCATAAAATATTTTTCAAGTCAATGTATTTGCTCACCTTAGACTAAGTGCCTAATGTTTTCAGATTGTTGACAAGGAAACATCCAATCATCCAATGTTTGAGTTCTTCTCAAATGAGACCTACCGGGACCGCGAATATCCATGCACTGAAGAAGAGAAGGCGTGTCTACAGTACGGCCGTATATTGCATAGCAATGGCAATTGCTACGTTCCTGGCCAATCGATGGTGTTATGCGATGGCCAAATGTACCATCTCGACTGGGAGGAAGTAAAGAACGGACGTTTAATAGGAACTTGTAATTCCACGTGCACAGGCTACCAGCAACCCAATATTGCAAATGGAGATTGTGAAACTTATAACACCATGATGGAAGTAAGTTCATATTTTGTTTCATATTATATTCTCGGAACTCGAATGTCTGTAGATCATATTGTCAAACGAGAGGAAAAAGGTGAAAGATTTTGCTATACACAGATTTTGTTTTTGGCTATAATTTCAGTTTCCTAAGTAAGTTTCATTACATATTTATTTGTTTACAAAAGAAACTGTGTAAAATATTTTTGGTTTTATCTTGTGTCTAGCAAAATACATTATAAATACAAATAATTCGTTTAAATTATTTAACAGATTCAACTTCAATTTGAATAATACAGAATAAAATCACGCTACTCTGACGATCCTTACGGATTCGACAAAACAATAATTAATTTGTTTTAATAGTTCCGAAAAACACATGTTTGCTATAAACAAGTGAAGTAGTTGAAAAAAGTGGCATTTATTTATATTGAGCGGGAGCTGAGGAACTTTGTTGAACAACAGACAGACCGGGATAAATAAATAAATAAATAAATAAATAAAGAGGGGGTTTAAAAGTTACAAACATTCACGTAAAAATTTAGTTTTGGAAAAAAATCAAAAGAAATAATATGTCACGAAAAATAATCAAACGCAATAAGGTGAAACTCATGATGTAAGTAAAAGTTGTAAAATAAGCTGAAATGGATTGAAAAATAATAAAATGCAAAAGAAATAACGAAAAAAAAGTCGGTATGAATTATTGAGAGGAGTGGGATCGAGTACTATTAAAACGTTTTCTCGTTTGCGAAAACAAAATAACATTCTAAAGTAATTGACTATCGAAAACGTCGGCAATCATTTTTGACTTGGTGGGAAGGCATAGCAATAAGACGACAGACGGATTCTAGACGTTCAGTGGATCATATGGTTAATGGAAAGAGGAGGCCATATTTTTACTTGCCAGTCGAAAAATGATGAAATATTTGAAGTCATCTTCTTCAACTTAATATATTTAGAGAGGCGGCTTTCGTCGGCTTTTTCGTCATCACCAGTCTCTGTGTGAGTGACAAAAGTCGGGTCGCACAGTCTCCCGACTTTTAACACACACATAGCGAGACTGATGATGACGGCAAAACCGTCGAAAGCGAAAAAATATACGAAGTTGACGGAGATGACTTACATTATTTCTTCATGTGATTACGTCAACAATACCGCATCAGAATTCACACAATTCAGACGGAAAAAGTGTTTTTTTATTTTAATAAGAGTCGAGTAAAATGAAAGTGTTTTTTGTCGATGTGTGTGCACTAGAAAATGGGTATGGATTCATTCCTACATTTATAAATGTGTTACTCTTTTTGCGATACACTGTTCCACCTAACATTGCTATCACATACACAAAATAATAACATCAACAAATAATAAATATTTATACCGTTTTGTTGAAAAAAAGGTATATAATTTTAATTTGAAAGGATGGTAATTACTGGAGATCGGCGGAACGTAAGCCGTTAAATTGGAGAAGCTGGCTTTGCTGCACAAGAGAAGTGAACATTTAAAATTATTTCAACGCATTAAATGTGGGAAGATCAAGAATGTTCATTTAGTACTACAAATATTATTAATTTTACACTATTAATTTAATTTAAAATACTATTATTTTTTGTAAGCAAATGCTCATAAAAACGAATGGTTGCATGTGTGAATGGTTTTCTTTCTATGTATTTATATGTGCATGAGTTTTGAAAAAGTTTTTTTCAACAAAACGGTATAAATATTTATTATTTGTTGATGTTATTATTTTGTGTATGTGATAGCAATGTTAGGTGGAACACTGTATCGCAAAAAAAGTAACACATTTATAAATGTAGGAATGAAACAGAATTGCACCGGTGATTGTGGTAGCAATGTTGAATTTTCAACTCTTGTTGTTTTCGTTTCAGTTATAAGTAAGAGAAGAGAATATCTACCAATATTAAGCCAAGAATTTAATTCCCAAAAATCGAATAACCACTCAACTCATAATATATTGTGGGGAAAGTTAAGTGACATAAATATTCTAATGTATGTGGTCATCAACAGGCATACTACTGCAAGATCATTCTCGTTAAGATTACTTAACCTTAATTTTCTAATAAAGAAAATATATCAGGTCAAAATTACAGAAAATTATATTAGAGAGAAAAGATGTGTTTACAAGAGGGAGTTAGAAAGAGGGAGTGAGAAGAAGACGAGTGGAAGTGGGGACGAAAGAGGAAGTGATGAAAAGTAGGCAAGAGTGGAGAAAAGAAAAGTGAGAGAGGAAGAGAGACAGAAGGGAGAAGAGGGAGAGAGAGAGGGAGCGCGAGGACAGAGAGGGAAACAGAAATACAAACATATTATAGCACTGACAGAAAAAAGAAAAGAAAAATGGTGTGTCTTCAGAAACATCTTATGGGAACTTGATGTATATTCATTCCATATAAGTTCAAGTAGAAAATAGTTCCTTCTCGATGATATAAGCCGATTTTTTGCAGGTGTGCCGTTGGGAATGGGGTATGCAAACCATGCAGAACGAGTTTGGTCAGATGGCCTGTCAGTGTGCGTGGACACCTGGCTCCTTCAAGAAACCTCCGCCGACGCTGCCGCCCCCCGCCTCCGGCCCTGGACTGTGCCGCGTCCCGGACTTCTCCAACCCCGTGCAACCACCAACATACGACATGACTCTGGTAAGAACCCGTCACCTCCATGTCGTGGTAACCGCAATAGGTCATACGTCAGATCTACCGAAGTTTTCCGGAGGAACGAAACACGTTCTCTACGGATTCGGTGGTATAACTGTTAGCGTATCGGACTGTTGTGCCCGAGTTTGCGGGTTCAAACTCGATCGAAGCCGTGGACTTTTTTAGGGCGAAAAAATCCTTCGTATGCCTTCCTTCGGAGGGGAAGTAAAGCCGGCTGTCCCATGTAGTAGATTTACTGCATGTAAAATATCATGAAGCCTCTGAGCAAAATTGAATTCCGCCTGTTTCGTCGCCCAAGATAATACCTCATTTCTCCGCTAGGTGATGAAAGGAGCGTAGCGAAATTTGCGTGGTTAGACGGAAGAGCGGGCCTGATGGCCCGTGCCTCGCCACGTAAAATAAGGCATTAACTAACTAACTAACCTCTCCTTCGTGACAGCCGATTTCACAAATGTAAACTCATGATATTCGGTTTTTCATTGGTCCGTCGTCGTACGACCTATTGCATCTGCTGCAGTTCTCTAGAATGAACACAATGGTGTAATATAAAAAAAAGTTTTTTTTTTGACGTGCGACCTGTTGAGTTTACCACGGCGATTTATATTATTTCTCTTATCATTACGTATCACGTTTTCTGCGTACCAATCAAAACGATCCAAAACACCCTAAAAACTTGTAGATAATGCTTTTGGTATGTGGAGCCATCTCCTCATTTGAGCAATGGATCAGAGAAACTGGAAGAAAAGTTTGATCTCGATGAGACTCGTTGACCCAGAAGCTGAAGTTACTACTTGAAGAAGCTACTTGTTTAAGGAATTTTTTAGTCGTTTAAAAATTATGGAAATGTTAACTAATCCATTAAGTATCAATGTTAAATAAAGTTTATTTTCTTCTTGGTGGTCTAAATTTTAAAATGTTTACCCAGGTATTTTACCTGGTCAATATTTTGTAACGCACAACTCAAGGGTTGGCCATCCCTCTTCAAGATACAGAATGAATATATTTTCACAATAAAAGCAGTTTTTTAAAGCTTGCATTAA
>BLKR01008411.1:0-20086 GCA_011170035.1 Teleogryllus occipitalis
TGTGTGTGTTCACAGGATTCTGGGGCCTCACTGCAACACGTACACATTCACAAAGAACCTGGCGGAGCACATCGTGGATCACTACTCGGACCGCCTGCCCGTGGGCATCTTGCGCCCGTCAGTGGGTATGTGTTGCGCCTGCGGTTTCAGATCTTCTCGAACCGCCTGCGCTTATACTGCGGTTTTCACACAGTTGAACCTGACGTTTCGTCAGTTGATCGGCTAGCTGTGACACTTCTCCAATCGGGAGTTTAAACGTCACTACGTGTAAGCTCCCGATTGAAGAACTGTCACAGCTGGCCGAACAGCTGACGAAACGTCAGGTCCAAGTCCGTGAAAACCGCAGTATAACGTGTCAATGGACAACAATGCTTGACACCGAGTATCAGGGAGTTTTAGCGCCAGGTAGAAGGTGATATCCTTAAACTCCATTGGTCACGTCACTAAAGAAGTTACTATCGTAAGGAACAACCTTCAGAAGAACTTTAGCAAATGCTCCATTTCTTGATGCATTACAACAGTCAAGAACAATTCCAAGTAAGTGTTCAGGACCGAATTAAGACTTGCGGAGTCCCGCAATACAGCCTTTATGTAGGGAAAATATTAATAGGAATTTTTAAGAGGTTCCTACCAGTACAATTTTAGTGCGTAAAACCTTGGGCGTGGACCAGGCTATACAAGATTGCGATTCATGGTTTACGATAGCGACAAAGAAGAATATTGAATGGAATGGAAATAGAACATAACTTCGACCACGCATACAGATCAGCGCAGAATATGAGGGAAAAAAAGACATTCGTAAATTTTAGGAAGATACATAGATAGATATTTTATTTAATTTTCATTTGGCATTTAACCCGGTGGTAAATTCTTCACACTTATGTACATCTCATACCACAATATAATACAATAATGAACCCAAAATACATACCATTCAATACATTGTACAAAATTATTCCATTTAAGGCATCTCTATTAAATGCAGAGGTCCTTCTTATCGCTTACACTAGAACTAGAATATAATCTTAACCTAAAAGACTTGATGTTTGTGGGAAAAGTCGCCATTAGTGCTGCCGACAAGCTATTCCATGACTCAATAGTCCTATTTACAAAATAGTATTTTCCAACATCAGTTCTCTGTTTCCTTGAACGTATTTTTCTAATATGGTCGTAACGTGCTGAGTAGACGGGTTGATGCATTCTTTTCTGAATTTCCCTCCATGCCGCATTTTTCCCTAACGCTTTGTAAAATATACACAACCTTGCTTTTTCCCTACGGCTCACCAATGATTCCCACGACGATACTTCATTGGAAACATTTCCTAACGAATTTCCCCTTTTAACAAATTTTCCTGCTTCTTTTTCAACTCTTTCGATTGAGTTTATTTGACCCTTTCTAAGCGGATCCCAACACGCTGCTCCGCATTCTAATATCGGACGCACAATGGTCGTATATGTTAATTCTCTTGATATACTTCTTCCCTTCCTTAACACTCGCATTACAAAGTGTAAACATTTCCACGCCTTCCCAACAGTAAAGTTGACGTCCTCCCCTATCCAAGTTGTTCATTTATTATCATCCCCAGTATTTACATCTAGTTACCTCCGAATCTTCTCTCTTGGCAAACAACTGTGTCAAATGGCCAATATCTGTCCTAGCTTTATTGATTTTTTCCTGGATATTCCTCTTCCATAATGGTGGTTTCTCAATTCCGGGGTTGAAACAAGTTGTCGACGTTCGTTTATTGTTATTTACTATTTCTCTTCCCATACACACACAAACAGCCAGGGCAGCACAATGCACTTGTCCAGCTAGCTCTTCCAGAGTACTGGGTGTAAGACACAATTATTATTATTATTATTATTATTATTATTATTATTATTATTATTATTATTATTATTATTATTATTAAGCGAGTATTTTACAGTTCTAAATACCGTTTCTCGCACTCTACACTCCAATGTATTTTTTTTCCGCCAAGTATCTTCCTTTATTCTTCTTCTCTTCATTGTCGAGTCGATGACGGACTTCCAAGATTTCCTTGGCCTTCTGGCTAGATGGCCATACCATTGGAGTTGTTTGGATTCTACATTTTCGATCACTTGTCTCTCTATCAAACAGGGTATACTGACAACATCGTCTCCACAAATTCATTTCCATAGCATTTAACCGAGAGTTTATTGCATTTTTTAACCCAAATTTCAGATCCGTATGTCATACAACTCTCCACCATTGTCTTGTATACTTGTCTCTAAAAAACTAAGATACAACAGATTTTGAAATCTTAAATCTTGACCACATCGTATTCCCTATATCGCTTCTATATTGCTATATCACTCGTTTCCCTCTCGACCCTTTTTGAATAGGAGGTTCGCAATAAATAACAACAGCAATAAAAAACGTTTAGGCATATGTGACGATAGTGTGTTTTATACATGAGGACATTTGGACGAAGGTGAAGTGGTTGTGGAGAAGACGAAAGGAGTCGTGACAATTCAAAAATTGTTCTTTTCGGTGGATGAACCTAAACCCTGTCGTGCGAAGTATATTAATCCAAAATTGATTTCTGCATCAACTCGAAAGGAAAGTGTGCTGTCTCAGCCAGGTATATCTACAGCTCTTAGATCACATAATAGATACTTCAATTTCAAACCTATTGTTTCTAGGGTGAAACTTAATTTGACATTATTTAAAGCACATGTACTCATAAATATAATAATGTGAAGAAATTGCCTTTAATGTAAAAGACAAGTCAAAAAAATTAGTTTTAAAAAAAATTAATTTTTGAAAAAACAAAAGAATAAAGCAATAATGGCGTTTATGTCATCGTATAGGTAACTAGGTAACAACGTATAACTTTTTGTTTGGCAATAGCCCTACCAAAAATTGAAAGAAAAAAATTGGAGTCGTTTTTGGGATAATCGTTTTTGTTATTTTTTAAATTGCAAATATTTCACGCCCTATTGTGCCAAAACTATTAAAATTTTCAAAAAAATCTACATGACCTTATTAAAAGAACTGATTATTAAACCACCAATTTCATTTGAAGCAAAAATCTGTATCTTTAATTTTGTAGTTGTGGGAAGACGCCGGAAAAAAATCAAACTTTGGCAATTTTCAAAAGTTCAGTTAACCGCGTAAATCGGACATATGCCGCGATTATCAGTGTTATTCTTGCAAAAAAAAATTGAAGCAGTTTAAAAAAAAAGAAAATGTCCGGGGGCCTTCATGTAAAGTAACCTCTAATTTTAAAGAATGTTTTTCAAAATCTCAAAGCTTCAACTAGAATCAGATGGACAGGGGATTCTTCAATTTGGTAAAGATCCTACGTGTGGTTTAGGCGCTAGTAGTGTCCACAGGCGGACGGACAGACAGACGGACAGACGGACGAACGGACGAACCGACGTTTTGAAAAAAACACATTTTCGGTATCAGGGGACCCCAAACGTGTATTTCCGTTGAAATTTCGATTTTCCGCAGCATTACATAACTTTCTCTATACTGCGTATATTACTCCGTATATACGTATGCATACCAGAAGTAACTGGAGATGCTACAAAATGCCACTGACACTAGAAAATTTTTCTAACTTCCTTGGTGTGGTTAGCTTTAAGGTCTAAGGCTCTAAGGCCATGCTCTGACTAGTTGCCATCTATCGTCGCCTAAAGTACTTTTCTTTACATTTTATCAACTCTTTGCTTCCGTAATAGTACAACCGAAATATACCATCAATAATATTAAAGAAGAGTAAAACCTTGTCCTGAATACAAACTTTCATTGAAAAATTGGAAGCCGTTTTCAAGAAAATGGCGATTAAGTATGTACTGTAAATTCGAAATTTGAAGCTCTTTTTGACAGAAATTTACTTAGTTTTCGATGTTTTTTTGATTGATTTTTTCGTGTTTCCAGGCGCGTCAACTGCTTAGGGTCATTAGTCCCGTTAGTGTAGTGCATGTTTTTTCTCGGGAGATAGCTGTGATCTTCCCCCACTGGATGGCGAGATCCGGCGCCGACCTACCGTCGACTAGTGGGGTTTCCCCCTAACCAGGACTCCCCCACCAACGGGTCACCGCCCCAGTCGGGACAAGCTCTAAGTTCCCGACCAGTCTCCCGGAATATGTGGTAGTGTAGTGCATGTTAGTGTGTGTGTGTGTAAGGGGAGAGGATAGGACAAGGAAGAGAAAGGACAGATCGCGCGCGGTCCGTGGCCCGTTTGGTAGGGTACTGCTCCGGCATTCGCCTGGTGTTGATCGGAGAAACCACGGAAAACTACCGATCAGAGTATCCGGCCGCTAGAATTCTCCTCCAGACAGCGATTGAATTCGACCTAGCTGAAAAGCTAGTGTCGAAAATCCTGCCGGCGGCAGGACTCGAACCTAGGACCTCCCGGTTAGAGGCGCTGCAGTGACATCAGTTGATGCACTGAGCTACCGCTACCGGTACTTAGTTTTCGAAAAACTTCATTTAAAGTGATTTGAAGCACTTCCACTCACAAATGTAATAATGTTTACAAATTGATGGAAATGTGCTTATTAACGGCATGAGAGACATTAAAAAAATACATTGGTCTAATTTTTGAAAAAACAAAACAGCACTATCTATTGGAAAAATTTGAAGAAAAAATTCAGTGCAATTTTTGACAAAATGGAGTTTGTGTGTTTCTGAAAATGTGAAATTGTGAGCTCATTTTTATAGAAAGCTGTTGTGTTATCGAGAAACTTTATTTCACATCGTTTATCGCGTTTGTACTCATAAATACAACAACGTATTATGTATGCACGCATTATGTAGCTTTGTAGCAGTGTTCACGGACGGACAGACAGACAGGCAAACAGACAGGCAGACAGAAAAACAGACAGACATGCAATGTCAACGTGCAATGTGCAGGCAGCCGCAATGTAGCAGTGTTCACAGACGGACGGACGGACGGACGGACGTTTTGAAAAACATCACTTTTTCGGTATCAGGGGCCCCCAAAACGTGTCTTTCCGTAGAAATCTCGAAATCGATTTTCCGCAGCATTACATAACTTTTTCTATACTACGTATTGTAATAAACTAACCCATTCCTCCTTCTCCTTCTTATTCGAGCCCCACCCGTTGGGCTGCCAATATAATAAACTCTCTTATTCCCTCTATTTTCTACCTTAATATGCCCGTTTGCTAGCTAACCTTTCAAAATTCTTACAATTTATGCGGGCGTGAACTTGTGATGGCCCTCGTACAGGGACCGAAACGTGGTACTCGTGCAACGCGCGCGTGGATCAGCATCTAACTACCTTAATCACAACACATTCTCTAATGGTTATTGATGAACCCGAATGCATTCATCTCAATTTATTGGCTACTTTTATGTACTGTTTCCTTTTCTCTGATATCCCAAAACGACAAACATATGTACAATAATATTGCCCTCTGACGGCACACAAAACAAAACATAGCAAACAAACAATACCCTTAGCATTAAAACACAAACAAAGAACAAATTATGACCATTCACATAATACTGAAAATCACATAATACAAAATTATATGCAAAAACACATTCATCCACACCGAATGCGCATTCTGTCGTTTCAGATTGTTGACCCTCTTATTCTATGATAAATCAACAGTACTTGGTCTTCGACAGATGCTTTTGAAGTTGCCAGATAAATAAAAAAATATCCATGCATCACTTCCCTGATACCGGATGAACTCTGGAACATGCGGCCATATCACGCGTCGCCGTCGGCAATGGCCTCAGCTTCCACCAGTTCCCAGGACCACCACGTCTCACACGGTTAAGAAAACCACTACAAAACGTTTTGTGATGAAATGCAAAGTTTCCACTACATTTAAAGTTCCCGCGGTGAAGAGAGACTCTTTTGTTACGCGAACCAAAATAAAATAATCTGTTCGTATTAGCTCGTACTGTCCGGAGCACGCTAAACCGTGTGTTGTAAACACTGCGACAAAATGTCCGCGACCATCGTCCAAAGGTGCCACCGCGTAAAATTAATGTTCGCGTCGCTTTTACCCGTAAATTATTCGCCCTTACGAATTCATTCACCATTGGTTATAACCTTTTCGTCCGCACCAAAGTACCTAAAATGTTTTCAAGTCCTCTTCCGAACAATAATTTTTTTTAAATATTACACTACGCTAACACGGTGCTAGCGTCTTCACCAACCATGCAACACTGCACTTTTTCCTCGTCTCCTGTACACTGGCATTGTTGTCCAATGTCTTATATAGATTTTTTCTTGAACAAGCGCCGATCGCTCGCCCGTGACCACAAACAAGATTACAGAATGTTTCTTAATTTTCTGATTTTAAACGTTCTTAGGCCTTGTCACCGGTTCTCATTGTGTCTATAATTTCTAATGTTCTCATGTCTATAATTTCTCTGATAATCACTGCACTATCTATTTCTCCTTTCATTGTCTTATTTCATTAAATACAATCATTTTTAGTTCGATATTGCGTCGTGACGTCACTACGATGCGTCTCTTGTTTCAATATGTATTTTAATTATAATTTTCTACATTTAACTTTCTAGCTTTCTAGATGTCTCCCAAAATCGTGATTAGTCTCGAAACCATTCATAAATTTCACCTCGTTGTTCTATAAAGTTTCAGCTCGATTCCTTCAGGCGTTTTCGTAATATTTATTAGAAACTATATTTTTCCTCAATTTTATCCTTACAACAATGGTCTCCATGTTCACGCCTTTTTAACTTGAAATGTCCGATTACGATTATCTTCGAAATTTTGTGAACCCCTTGCCTGATTTTGCTGATTGTTCTTTCTAACAATTCTAAATATTATTATTTATTGAATGTTTATGTTAAATTTGACTTTTCGGTTAATTTAGAAAAAATGTTTGCGCGCGGCGCTGTCTTCTGTCTTTTTGAATATAAATCTTAACGTTTTGTTGGAAAGTATTTATTCTCTGGAACGCTAAAATACTGAAATGATCGCAAATCATTACAGTATATTACTCCGTATATACGTATGTATACGAGAAAGTAAAAAGAACTTAGTTTCGTATCTATGGTGATCGCGCTCTAACACGGTGCGACATGTACTATTGTTTGGACGCGTTTTACTCTGGTTCATTTCATGATCTTGGTTGTTATTTCTGCTACAAGTGGTGATGTAAATAAAACACAATTATTTTGTTTCGAAATTTTCACTACCCTGGTATATATTGCAATAATGAAAGATCTTCCAACTAGTATTGACAACTGCTGCCTCCCAGAAGATAATTGCACACACCGTGCGAGACAGAAAAGGACTTCCTCCCAAAAGGACTTCCTCCCAAGGACACATTAAGGATATGCGAAGGACTCATCAAATTTACATTTTGAATCAACTCTGATAAGCCAAGAACCCTCGGCTTAGTTTTAATGATAGAATCGGCATCCAGCGTCAGGAATAAGAGCATTGTTTACAAACCCCTAAGTCAAAGAATACGCGTTGTTACGACAACCGATCAAGAAAGTTTAATGTTCTATGCTTGGTGTCATAACGCTGTGCAGATGGACATGGCCCCGAACACTTATGTGCAGAATGGTGTGAAGAAGGGCGTTAGAAGTTATGATCTTGTGGAAGGCCGCATGGGATCATTCGCTTGAAAAACATTGAAGCGAACGCACGTAGCGGTTGATAAGGTTCGCACGGATTTCCGGCATAGGCTGGGTATTATGTAAATGATAGTGAGGCTGGAATTTATGATTAGTTTGAGGTTTGTGATTGGTATTGCGTAAATTGTAATATTACATTGTAATTGGAAATTTTATAAATGTAATAGTTGGAATTACGAAAAAATAGACTCTGTGTTTCGAGGAAATATACATTAGGGTAGCTCCGTAAATGGAAGAATTTTTCAATAAGTATCTTAATATAGTCAGTCGCGAGTAGGTGTTTCATATGAAACACAGATAGGGAAAGTCGCGACCACGTATTAATTTTATGAGACATATTAAGTCCCATTAATAGCAAATGGTTGAGGAACTTTGGAGCATTTTTAATTTAGTCAAGGACGCGAGAATTGGTATAACAAGGATTCCATGAACAATATTCTGCTTGTCAGTCGAGAAGCCATCTATCAAGATATTATAGTGAGCTTAGGAAGTTATATTCTAACCAGTACGGTGTTTTTATGTTCTATATCGATCCCGATCCAGAATATTATAATAATAAGATACGAAAGTTAAAAAGCAAAGCAAGGCGGGCATATGGGAAAAGAAAAATAAGTGATCAACATTATAAGAAATTTAAGAATCTAACGAGAGAACTATTGGAGGCGAAAGTATTAGCACAGGAAGGGTATTTGGAAACGATCCTTACTGATGAAAATAAAAGTTGGAGCAATTTTTTTTAAATACGTACGGAGGCGCAAGGGGAATCGCGAAGAAATCCCGTCGTTAAGAAACGGTAGTAATAACTTAGTGGTAGACAAACAAAAAGTAAATATATTTAACCAATTTTTCGCGTCAGTTTTTGCAGAAAAAAGGAAGATCACCGTAAACGAATGCGAAGGAGAAAATTTTGTACTAAATCCGAGAGCACTTAGGAAAAGAATTGCCAAAATAGGTAATAATAAATCAACGGGACCGGACGGAATTTCGGGGGAAATTCTCAAATTAGGGGGAGAAGCTATGTTATCGTACCTATTACGGCTTTTCGAGATATCACTGAACAATTCATGTATTCCTCGGGATATTGGAAAGATGCCATAGTGGTCCCAATTTTCAAAGGAGGCACGCGTCAAAATGTTGAAAATTATCGCCCAGTAAGTCTAACGTCTGTAGTGTGTAAGCAAATGGAACATTTAGTGGCAGAATACTTACGCGAAATTTGGGATAAGAATAACATCATTTACGAAGGGCAACACGGTTTTAGAAAAGGATATTCATGCGAGAGTCAGGTAGTCACTGTCAGTCAGGACATTGCTGATTCTCTTGATGAAGGTTCCATTGTTCATGCAATTATTATAGATTTCACAAAAGCGTTCGACCTCGTTCCCCATGATAAATTAATACAAAAAATTAGTAAGCTTAACGTAGACAGAAGAATTGCTCTCTGGATTCGAGAATTTCTCAGCTCGCGTACTCAACGGGTGCGAATCGGGTCAAATTTCTCTTCGAGGGCGGAAGTAACGTCCGGAGTGCCACAGGGAAGTGTCCTAGGTCCGTTGTTATTTATAGCGTATATTAATGATATTTGGCAGGGAATTCAATCAAAAATACGTCTTTTTGCAGATGATTGTATAATTTATCGGGAAATTAAGAACACAAGTGATACAGAAATATTGCAGGTTGATTTAGATAAGCTAGAATCATGGGCTATCACAAATGAAATGAAATTAAATCCCAGCAAGTGCAAGTTTATTAGATTCGCGCGTTCTAGAAAGACAGACGATATCATATATAAATTAGGAAATCAGGATATTCCGAGGGCTAAATGCTGTAAATATTTGGGAATTGTACTAAACGAGGATCTGAGTTGGACAGAACACGTAAATTATGTAGTGAAAAAGGCGTGGAAGGCATTACACTTTGTAATTAGAATACTTAGAAAAGGAAGTGGAAAATCAAGGGAATTAGGGTACACGTCTCTAGTACGTCCGATATTAGAATTTGGCTCCATATGTTGGGACCCTTATCGTTTAGGGCAAATAAAATCTCTCGAGAAAGTACAAAAATATGCTGCAAAATTTGTTAGGAGAGGACGTTCAAATTCTGAATTTATATCGTGGGAACCTTTGGAAAAACGCAGAGAGAAATCGCGTCTTTGTGCATTATTCAAATCAATAAGAGGGGATCGTCCGTGGGGTGAAGTACGGGAAAGACTATCTAAACCAACTTACGTCGCGCGGAAGGATCATGGTTTCAAAATTCGGCAAAGAAAACAGAGAACAGATGTAGGTAAATTCTCATTTGTAAACAGAACGATACAAAATTGGAACAAATTACCTGCTGCAGTGCTGGAGACTTTCCCTCAGAATGTCAAAAATTTTAAAATTAGACTAAGTAAATATGGTTAATAGATTAATTTTGTAAAATTGTATTTGGTAACATGTTAATATTTTAATGTTGTTTGATGTTTTTTTGTGTATTTTTAGAAATTTCTTAGAAAACGCTACCACCGGAAATATTCTATGTATTCCTAAGTAGCAAAATAAATATTCTATTCTATTCTATTCTATTCTATATTTGAGAAATAAAAGAATGTTCGAATAATGAATTTGCTTCATTTCGAGATACTTGTGTTTTAGCCCCCTCCATTTTTTGTGGCCAATGCTTGGAGAAAAAAGGGAGGGCTTATATTCGAGAAAATACAGTTGTTTTGTTTTCTACTGCAAGAAGAGTAAAACAAAAAAATTGAAAACTAACAAACGAAGGCATGCATCTCTGCAGATCAGTGTGATCAAGACGACAGACAGGTTAGGAGGTTCATCGGACAACAGATTCATATCTGTTAAAAGAGCTGTCCATCAGGTAGTGAGAATTAACTCATAGAGAGTTGTTAATTTATTTCACATTATTTCTACAACAAGAAACTTAATGATTTAATAAAACATAACACAAAACGAAAAGAAATGCAAAATCGCCTTCAAGCATATTCTTGTCCCTTCGCAAAACTGTTTATACAAGACATAAGAAGGAAGAAAAATAATAATAATAATAATAATAATAATAATAATAATAATAATAATAAAGAGAAAAGAATAAACCATAACTCAAATATTGGTTGTCTGAAAGAATAAATCTGGCAAACATATTTTCTCTCTATTCCCAACCTCATGTCGTTTCAGCTTTCACTTGCACATCCCTTTGTGATTTTGGAGAGGAAATGAGAGCGGAGTCGGGGAGAGTTTCCTGTGCCCGCAGGAGCACTGGACTCCCCAGGAGGGCAAGCAGCACGTGCGAGAGCAGTTTGACAGGCCTGGGATAGAAAAATGTTTGTTGCGTCACTTTCACAGAGAATCTCAATCAATGAAATTTCCCAACTGAAGGCGATGTTGCAACATACCTAGGCTTTTATCGAGAGCGAACACAAGAGAAAATTCCTTTTCTCGTGGCAGTATCTTTCCCCTGCCCATAATTCTAAAGGAAGTTTGATCATTTACAAAAATTGTATAATCTTATATACAATGTTGATTGTTCAGCTATTGTTTTGACGCATTATTTTAACGCAACGACGCGACGGAGAAAATGAGTTCAAGAGTTAATAATTAAAAACACACTCATCTGCCAATATTTCTCACTCCTGTCTCTTTGAGAAATCTGCTATCGAATACAATTTGAGTAGACTGCAAATAAACTTGAGATAAATTCGGAGAGAAATAAGGAACATAGAATTGATACAGTCTTTGTTATATAATATTTACATTTCACAACAAGAGTAATTTAAAAGTCGCGATTTAAAGCAAACCACTAGAGTCGTAATCAATAATACCACAATTATAATCAGTAGACATCGGATGTTTAGGCACTAAAAAATCGTTTTTAAGGCTTCTAAAGAGACACTGAAAAAGTCAAGAATGAGGCGAAAAAAGACACTGTCGTAAGTTACATACACAATAAATGGAAAAATTGTAATTTTTGTCTATATTATTTTGTAAACTTAAATGGACAAAACCAGTTCGTATATTTTAATGTAAAATTAGATTTACATATTTACAACTCTTCTACATTTTATTCTTAAAAGTTTCCATTAACCAGTAATATTTACATATTACCAGTAAATTTTCGAGGATCACAATTTCAAATTTGCGACGACTGGGAGACAAAATCAGTTTGAATGCGGAGGAGAATATCTGAACGATGTGACTGGCATATATTTTAGGAGTCCAACACTAGCAACACTGAAGCCTTCTGGGAATTTATAATTATTTCCACTTAAAATTTCGGTTCCCTTGGTGTATTGTCAATCGCCCAAGTTCTCAGATCATGGCTGTTATTTATGAAATAGGGAAATGGAGAAAAATCAGTTGGTATACTTTCAGGAATTCTCTCGTAATTTTAAATTTCAACACGTGAATTGAAGGTTTCGTAATGACCGATTCGATTCACGTTGGACCATCGCCGATTTTCCGGTATATTAGCATTGTATATAAATATAATAAATAAAAGACAAAAAGTTCTAAAAAAGGTATTTATGCAAAAAATAGGCATTAATGCTAAAATAAGCACAAATAAGCATTATAAAACTTCGTCATATGTCATCATTTGACATGATTTGTGGACATATATTATCAGCCTTTAAATAAGTTCTCTAGAAAAAAATAGGCATTTCCTTAAACATCGGATGTCTAATAATCAGTTAATCACTGACGGAAAGCAGCGAGTGAACTACACTATGCTTGCCAATGCCGCGCGTGATCGGGCGTTTCAAGAGCACGGCGCGCCCGTCAGCACGCGCGCGTCAGCATCCCGCCCAGACCAGAGGCGAGCGGTCGCGTGCACTCACAGCAACGCGACTCCCGTGTCCCCGTGTTGCTCTCCCAGACGCCATGCCCTACCGTACGCGCCGTCTCGTGCTAAAACTGTTGTGTAAACTGCGCAATACAGAGACGAGTCAATGGCCTCGGTCGTCGCTGGGGAGTGGTGGCGAGAGAGGAGAAACGACGGTGACTTTCAAACGGAGAACATACGACTGGCTTAAGAAGAACCTATTCTTTTACCTGCTGAGCGATTTATTTGTTGTGTTAGTGTTGTTCCAAGTCATATAAACACCATTTAACGATTTAAACAACAATCTTTTTTTGTTGCGGAATGAAAACTAATCTATTTATTGCAAATCAGGACGTTTGCACAAGATTCTTACATAACTCTCTACATAGATTCTAAAATTGTGTTAAATGTAAATAGTTAGTAAATTGCCTTTAAACTAGAAAAAATATACTGAAGCAAAAAATGATAATTTATTTTATTACTCACTCTTACGAAGCCTTGATCCCGCGCTTACTTGGAAATGTTGAGATAGCATAACCAGGAACAGCCTTGGTACAGATGCAGAAAGGTATACTTCTTTTTACACTCTTTGAACCAACAATCACTTAATGTTTATAGAAGTACAACATACTATATTATTAAAACACCTATGTGTCTCGATCATGTAAAAAATGAACATTAATAACATTTCTAAGTATTCTATGTTCTTCCTACTGCTGTTCACCTTACTTGGCCGCTGACTTGGTATTCTATTGCCTTCGCTAATCTCAAAAACACTTTAAAGTCGGCACTTCAAATTTTCATCCAATCCTGATTTGCGTCTCTTAAACAATATTTTGACACAAAAAACATCATATTGCATAATGGGAGAATAATGGGAGAATATGAAACCTGCATTTAGTAATGTAGATTTCAGGTAATAGTTATAATATAATTTATATTGTAATTGCTATAATATTTTCTTATTTGGTTGTATTTTGAAAATAAATTAAAATCACTCAATAATATACCATAAAATGTGCTGATATATTGTTGGTTCACATGGTGTATAAAAATTACTGCTCCATTTTACGGATACGTACTACTATGTACATTGTGTATCTGAAGTTGTTCACATCAAACAATTTTCCAACCTATGAATAAACGATTTATACAAAATACGCCCAAAAGTAATGTAATAATAATTCGATTGCCCACAATAAACGACAATGAACGAGTATATAAAGTGAATGTTACATTTGCTTTACATGAGGAATTAAATATCCTTGGTAAGTTCAACGGAGTCGTCTTAAAATGAAGCAGGTTCTGGGTATTGCTCAATATGACCCACACATAATAAACTACCAGTATGATTTGGTTCATGCTAAA
Organism: Teleogryllus occipitalis; assembly: GCA_011170035.1. Taxonomy (NCBI): domain Eukaryota; kingdom Metazoa; phylum Arthropoda; class Insecta; order Orthoptera; family Gryllidae; genus Teleogryllus; species Teleogryllus occipitalis. Next base: position 13,814 of record BLKR01008411.1, read on the forward strand.
TACATGACAATATACTAGAATATAATTATGTGTAATGTAATGAAGGAATTGGATTCTCAGCATTTCTAAAATACAAAAACCAGAGATTAAGATGCATTTCACGCAGTAAACTTAACTGTTTTCACACGTATTTTAAGCACTACGTTATTGCATGCATTAGAAAACTGAGATAGTCAATATTACTATCAAACCAAATATGTAGCTCGTTTACTGATGAAAATTATTTCTAAAACACAGAAACAATCATGTTTTGTTGTCATATGTCGTTGTTTTGCCAACAACGCCTGTTGCTTCCTTTTAAACATAATTGAACGAGGTTTCATAAAAGACATGATCAGAAGAATCTGAGGTCAGCGAAACGCCTGCAGATAGACATGTCCTACCTTTTAGGACACGCTCGCGCTACCAAATTGTTCTCAACGGCATTGTTCCTTTCTGCTTTGGAAGTATTGCAAATTACATTTTTACTTCAAAAGTACTGGACTCACCTCAACAATACTTTCTCGAAATTTTGGTCTTTAAATCCGTATGTTAGGTTCTTTTGAGTTGTAACAAATAGTGTTGTTCCAAAGATGGTTAAGATTAGTGCCGGGGGGTGAGAAGGTACACGCAATTACGTATTCAAAAATGGTGATGTTTGTCTGTGTGTATGTGCGTTTAGAAGTACGTGACATACATAACTCTGTCAGATTAGAAGCCTTTGTGCTGAAACTTGGTACATACGCCAGGAGAAAGATCTAAGTTGCGTCCTTCTGAATATGAAGATATCTTGTTTTTGGGCGTCCTTTACATAAATCCCCTGTTATAATTTCATTTTTTTCTTTTTTAAAATGGCAAAATTTTCTCTACATTTTCGGCTTGAATATAAGAAAATGGATTTATAATTGTGGCAAAGCTAAGATTTTCATTAATTAGTTGAGATATTGTCACCTAAAAGATCCGATCATTTTCTACCGAATTTTAATAATACATATGTCAGAACATAAGCGGAAATTTGTTAAAATGACATGAATTTGTCACATTTTATTACTTTGCAATTGAAACTAAATAATGTTTTTCTCGTTCCTGAAAAGTCGCAATAATTTAAATGTGTTGTTAAAATTTACCACACGATATATGTGATACGTACGAGTAGTTACACGAGTTCTAAGTCGAACTCTTTGCGAAGTTGATGGTTGGTGAAAAGCCGGTTGTCACTTCCTGCTTACTCACCGCAACACGCCACCTGCCTCCTACGTTCTCCGAACGGCCGGTGCCGGCGGAGAGCGAAATCCCGAAGAAAGACCTCGCCAGCGATTCCGCGCGCGCGGTTGCACGCATTCTGGCGGGCGCGGACGCCACCAGCTGCGCGAGGCGTCCAGTAACAAAAAGAACACGCGCGATGTGCGGTTATTCCATGTAGACCCTCGGCGCCGCGCCCTTCTTGTTCGCCGGCTACCCGTGGATGTGGCGCAGTTGGCGAGAGCGGAAATATCAAGTAAATTGCTGCGAGCACTGAATTAGAAGGAATAAACGGGCTGGAACAGCTCAAGCGAGAAGTGTCGTCGGAGTGCAATCGAAGCAAATTCACGCGATTCTTGCACGTAGCATGTGGGTTGCGATTCAGATTTGCTGCGTAATTATATGAATCTGAAGTTCCTGGAATTCTCTGACTGGATTGCCATGTACAAGTTAAATATAAGTGTTATGCACGCAGAATAAACAGCTTCAGACACATGAAAAATACATACGTACAAAACAAATTTAGAATCGAGATAAATGACTGAATTTGGAAAAGGGAAGCAAAAAGCTTATTCATTGCGTCAGCCAAATAAATTCGAAATATACTAAAAAAAAAAAATAGCAACCCACTACCTGAATTAAATTCTATGGCACAAAGAGGTAGCATTTGCTTCAAAGAGACGGTATATTTAATTTTTGAAATGTTATAAAAGAACTCACTTATTCGATGTTTTTATGTTAGCTTGCGCACTGTAATTTTATTTTCGTTGCACATGATTCAAATTAATTTCAGAATAATGTCTTTCTACTTCCATTGTATAATTCTGTCATTTGATGGCTACAATCTGTTCCATAGTGATACTCATTACAATACAGATTTCATTATGATACAGGTTCTTGACCAATCACAGAGAAGTTTACAAACCAAGTACTGATAATTATTCATTGAGAATCGTTCTAGTAAATGTTTTGTAGGATTGGGTATACGTTACAAGTTATTTTGTGTTATATGTTGCTGCCCTATGGATACCCTTAAAACCGGCAAATTCTTTAGTTTAAAATATCCAGTGAATCAGGGGTTGAGTTGCACCTCCAGAAATAAGAGAAAAAGGAAAAATGGTGACATGAGAATTATTGCCGCAACTTTTGTACTCTCTCGCTGGCGGACTGGTAAAACAAAACCACCTGCGACAGGTATGGTAGCTATCCGCTAGGTGGCCTTGGCTAAATCCTGCATGTCAACTGCCACGAAACAATTCGATGTGGAAGTTTAAATTATAAAAGTTACCATAAGTCGTATAAAAGCACCGTATATAACTCTATGTAATGGGTTTTAATACACTCGTGTGAAATTTACGATACTCGCTCATATCGTAATATCACACTTTTGTATTAATACCCATCATTACATCATCGTTTCATAATGTACTATTATATATTACCCTCTCCGGAAAAGTAAAACATCTATGGAAATTTTACTTCTTTGATGAAAAAAATATCTTTATAGATGCAAGTTTAATACTTCAGTAGTTTAATTCAGCTTGATAATTCTGGTTCTTTTTTCTTTATTCATCTCATAAATATCCTTGAATCAGTGCAATGTAATGTATAATTGCACACATGACTGACGCAAAGGGACCACAGGGCCCCACTAACACTAAGAAGCGTTGATATGTCTTAAGTGAGAAGCAGTTTTACTAGGAGACCCTTCTAATTGTCTTTCTGCGCTTTAAAGCAATGAAATGGACTTACTGATAGACAAATCTCTGGCTTCTAATTGCTGTACTGTGTGAGCTAGAAGTGTAAAATTAGTATCCACATAAGCCTATTAGTATCTTTCAGGACTATTTAATTCACATTTCAAATGTTCCTTGTTTGTAACACAATGTTTTAGTACCGTGTCTCATATCCCCCATACGAGGGGTAAATCACAAAACTTGCATAATAAGATATTGTTTTCAGAAACATATAAACATAAAAATTAGAATTTGACATTGGTAAATATTCCTGTAAGCGGGACAAGATAATTCACATCAGAAAGGTGACATCAAGAAAGAAGACGTGGTGAACATTTTGACGGAAATTCAACCGAGAAGTTTCAATATGCGCGAAGGTATCTTTATGCCACGAACGTTAATTTGACCTGTACAGTAAGGATAATTCTTTTATCAAGAAATATAATGACTAATAAGATGAGTTCATTTAGTATTGTAATATTAAATTGTTAATACGTGTTTAATTTATTTTCTTGGAACAAGGCTGATAATTTGTAGTCAGTTGCCAGTAATTAAAAAAATATTTAATTAACATAACTTGCGGAAATATTTAATTACCAGAAATCGCGGGTCTGTAGAGATAGCACGTCTGCATACAGCAAGGTAAGAGCTAACATATTATATGTCGATACTCTCAAACAAGATGGTAATAAAAGAAATATAATAAATATTTCAGTATAAAGTAAATCTATGAGCAGAGCAGGGCAAATCAATTACGTATCTATTTATATAAAATAGTTTAGGTTGGTATAAATATTTATAGATAATTATTAAGTGAGTTTCAATGGCGTTCCCAATTGAGGGGCAGTAATTAAATATTAATAGAGAGGCATTACCGTAATATTATATTTGAATTAATTAAAGACTAATTTCAATCACATATAAAAAGGTATGCTACCAAATCGTTCACGCTAAAAAAGGGAAATTGATAACTTGACGATCAATTTCGTTGATGCGTTAGTTATGTAGCAAATTATGAAGTAGTTTTTGACTTTGTTGCTGAGGTGGTGTACCGCTGTGAGAGACACCTGGGGAGGGAAACGCCGCAAGCTGATATATAAGTTGGCGCTTAGTTTCATGTTTTGGTACCTCATGGCTAATGGAAATTAATGAGAATAGAAGTGGTCCGAAGCGAATGAGCCCCCTCAACTGGGAATAGTTGAAGCTTGAAGTACGTTAATTTGAATGTTTTATTAATACAGGGCCAGAAATGGAAGTAGTGTATCTGCAATCGAAATTTATTAAATATTTCATTTTTAAGGATGAAAAATTATTTTTTTTATAAAAACTTGTCAATGGATAGATGATTGGAAGCTATTTCAGGCTAAGCAGTGTTTGCCCAGAAAAAACGCTACTTCATGTTATACTATAATTAAAACAGGATTGAAATTACATAGTGAAAATACAGTTCAAACAAGAATGAAACAGTAATTTACAATTGACAGATAGACTTATAAATCGTTATACACTTTTATTAATTTAAATAATGTTAATATTTTACCCTGAAAGTCACTGGAGTATAAAATATTTTCAAGATTATCAGTCTGTAGGATTGATTGGCGTTCATTGATATATTTTGTACATGACTGAAGAATATGGACAATTGACAGCTGTTCGTTGTATGATTCACATTGTAAGAGCTGTGTGATTTAACAGATGTGAGTAAGTTAACCTGATGTGATCAGATTTGATTCGAGAAAGTGTCACTTGATCTTTGCGATCGAGTTTTTTGTTGGTTCTTAGTTAATGGAAATCATGATATTAATAACCACTTCTGACTTCTGATTCGTGTTGCATATTTGGTGAACAACAGCATCAGACTTCGTGTAAATAACACTGTTTTCATATGAGGACTGGTGAATTGTTTCTGGTGCAGACATGAGGGCGTACTTCTCAGCTGTAATAGAGCTACAGTATTTGTGTAGTTGGTATTTAATAAGCTTATCAGGGGTTCGAACGATTGCTTCGATTGATTGAACGTCTTTATCACAACTTAAATAAATTTTCTTTGACAAATGTAGCCATTCCACCAGATGCATGATGACTATCTGTTCTATGTTTATTGAATCATTTGAAACCTTTCATTTTTCCTTTATTTTTGAGTTTGAAATTAATTTCCTGTATACATATCCCCTCTGGGAGAATTGCTGGTATAGCAATTGTATTCTTTCATATGTAGTATGAAATCCATTTACATTCCATTGAAGCACCAACATGCGTGTAATGAGTTGTTTAAAAATTAATCAGATGAAGTGTGTTCTGTGTCTTCCTGTAAATGAGCATCTTCCTTTAATTTCTTTACATGCTGTATACTTCCAAGTCATGAATGAAAACCATTGACATTCCATTGGAGAATGTTTCTTAGTTGGAGCTGATGTCTGCACTGGAGTCTGATTCAATACTTAATTCTCCAGAAGGTGGTAGCACAGATTTTATTTTTTAGACAGTTTGGTAAATCTGCCTTTTATTGTTTTATTTGGAAGGTGTTTGTACAGATTTTTCATCATTTGAATGAGGGCTGGTAGACCAGATGAGTAATCTTTGGCTATGAGGATGGGGTCAGTAGCATTAAAGGAATTTTCTAGAAAGGATATAAATTGAAGGTTAGTAAGAGGACATTTACTTTGATTATCTTCAATAATTTATTTAAGAGGAAATATTAGTTCCTCTACAGATCACTTGTTAGTTATTTCAGTTTTATCTCATTCATTTGGTTGTTCTTTTTCTTCTTAGGTTGTTTCAGGGTTTCTTCTGTATTTGCTTTGCTTGTGGTACTTGAAGATTCAGGAACATGGGAAGAGTCAGATTGGGGGCCTTTTTTTAAATTTAGATACCCAAATATTGTCATTAGCAGATTCCTGTTGATTAATATTTGCTAATTGTTTATCAGTTGAGGGAGTTAGCTTAGGGGCTTTTTTGTGGAGGTTAGGAGCAGTTATGTTATTAATTGAGAGAACAGGAGTTGGTGAATTCTGTTGACTGGTAGTAGATACAAACTAACTTTCAGTTGCAGAGGAATCAGTTTTGAGGACTTTTTTGTGGAGGTTAGTTAAATTCTTGTCATTAATTGGAGGCTCCATGATTGTAGAGTTCTGTACACTGGTAGTAGGTGCAGCTTGATTTTTATTTGCTGGGAAGTCATTGTTATTGGTATCATTTTGAGGAGAAGGACATTGATTAGCAATGTGGTTTTCTTACTTGTATAGAAAACATACAACATTATCTGTAGAGAAGTAGATACGGCATGTAGTGTCTTCATGGCATACCAGTGCAGAAT